>JANHFT010003847.1:391743-405017 GCA_032467955.1 Pseudoxenodon macrops
GCTTAACAGGCTCTGTTCTGTTTGCTGCAAGGAGGTAAATTGCTGGGAGGCAGAGGCCAAAGGATGGGGGTGGCTGGGGTGGGGCTACATTTGGTGTATAAGATGCACCCAAGTTTTTACCCTCTTTTTGGGGGTAAAAAGATGTGTCTTATACTCCAAAAATATGGTAAGTTGGAGTCTAGAACTAGATCCCAGTCTGAGCTGAATTCTATCAGATTCACTTCTAATGTATGAAGTCATTCAAGATTTCAAAGCATGTCCCATAGCTTGGTTAGCTCTTCTTCAATGGCGGAGATCGAATGACCTATACAGGCTTTCTTAATTGTATTAGTAAAATGTGATAAGCCGACCATGCTTATCAATATTTTGATTGTACATTATTTGAATTTGACATTAATATTCCTTCCTACTGCAGATTCATGGAAAGCTTTGCATATTTTGTTTACTTTGCGAAGCTTATCTCAGGTGGCTGCAGTTACAGGATTCAAGTCAAAGTACTGATCCTGATGATTTAATTAGATATGCCAAAGAATGGGATTTCTATCGAATGTTTGGAATAGCATCTTTGGGTAAGATCAAATATTTGCTGTGGGCAAATATTGTTACTGTTCTTTCAAACAGCAGCAACTGTCAAGAACAGCAAGTGTTCTTGACAGTTGCTTCAAGTGCACTAAAATCTTAAAATGTGTTGTGATATACAGTATATTCACGTAGCCAGTATTTCTCTTGCTTTCATGAATTTGGCTGGAAGATATCTGACAGCCAAAAGATTGCAGCATACCATGAAAAAGCATATGAAAAGATACGTTGCAGAATGTTTGTGTAAATATTTTCCAGGAGATAGTGTCTAGAAAGGGCTTAGGAGACCGAAGTGCAAATGCCTGTTCAATCCTGAATCCCATGGCTTTTCAAACAAAAAAAACCCCACTTATCTCAGATTCTTCAAAACTGGAAATTGTATTTGTGTAAAATACAATTATTTCAATTCGTAAAAATCAAAGATTCTGATATATAATTCTAATGGTATTCATATGTGTGTGTGTGCTACAGTAATATATATATTGATGCTGCTTTGAAGTTTTTAATGTGTTTCCCCGAAAATAAGACCCTGTCTTATATTTTTTGAACCCCGAAATAAGCACTTGGCCTTATTTTCAGGGAGGTCTTATTATTTTGGGGCACGTGGAGCAAGACAGAGCTCCTCTTGCCGTCTTACCTGATTTCCAGCTTTCTCTTCCTAACCCTAACCAGAGGAAATGGCGGGGACCGGCTGCACATGTGTTTAAATATTTTTGGGGAGAGCTTATTTTTGGGGAGTGGCTTATTTTCAGGGAGGGCTTATTTTAGGGCATGCACTCAACAGCCCGATTGAACTTATTATTCAGGGAGATCTTATTTTTGGAGTAACACGGTAGGAGATACTGGTATTTTGAATATCAATAATAAAACAAAATTAATAAATATAATAATTGCTGTAACAGCAAGAGAACCTGTTTTTCTTTCACCTAATTAATAGATGGCAAGAAAGAGATACAGAAAGCTATTACATATGGTTGACGTCTAGTGGCTATCAGATTTTTACAGTCTGGATATGGCAGCCCTGACTTTTCAGCTAGCTTCTGTCAATCTAAAATTGGCCAGTGAATCTTTGCTAGTTAGGCTTGGATAGTTCACATGTTAAATGGCTCGAAACTACAATATCTACATTACAAACTCTTAGGCCTAATCCAAACCAAATGCATGCCTTCCAAAAGAAAATTTAAAAAAAATGTGTGTAAGATGTAGTAAAATACTATATAGCAACTTAAGGAACTTTTTATGATATCACCTCTTTCTCCAAATGATTTTTTTCTACTTGTACCCATCTCCCACCCAGAACAAGCTGCCTTTTTGACTGGCATCTTCACTGCTCTGTGGTTAGTAAAACCTGTTGTCCTGAAAACCAAGGCAGATTTCATATTTCTTCTGAAAGCATTGCTGTTATCCAGCTATGGAAAACTTCTATTGATTCCAGCAGTTATTTGGGAGCATGACTACACTCATTTGTGTCTCAAGCTCATTAAAGTGTTTGTGCTGACGTCAAACTTTCAAGCAATTAGAGGTATTTTTCTCATTTAACTTCACTATTACAGCCATGTTCCAGCCGAATTTCCGCTATTTGAAACAGATAGACATACAGCAGTAACATTTAGGGAAGGAAACTGTATTTAGAGAACCGAAATTAATGAAAAAGGCATTTCATTTCTTTGTTAAAAGCCACAGTACATAGAAATTGATATAGTATGCAAAAGACAGCAAAAATTCCAAACACAATCTTTGATTCTAGTTAAAAACTATGATTAAAACAGTGGTTTAAATATGTAACAAATGTAGTTTCTGTATCTAGATTTTGTTGTTGATTTTGTCTTTGCGTTATTCATATACAATATCGTTTTCTGTCCTGGAATTTGTTTATTTTTCTAGTTCTTTGCCAATGAAATATCAGTAGATTTCAGATATGTTCTTAAGCACTATATTCTCCATAGTGTCTGAGTTTTTAAGTAATCCAAACAGTACCTTTTCTGTTGCAGTAATTTTGAATTCTTTTTCCTATTTTGTCTTTTATCAGATCCCTTTCCAAATGTCAAGTTTTTAAAATAAAATGTAATAACTACTTAACATATGCCAATATAATACTGATGTGGGCATAAGTATCACTATTAATATTAAATAGCTGTATTTGAAAAGAATTCCAGAATTGAATATTATTGAATTATTCATTTTCCTAATGTGGATACTAAGGAGCAAATGTGCTCAGCAAGGAAAGGCTTATTACACATGCAATACTCCTATGATTTTACAATTAATTTGTCAACTAGCTATATAATTCAGATTTGATTTTCTTTATCTTTTCATTTATGTGGTAATTACATGTTTCAAGTTGTACCTTTAAAAAAACTTAATATAATGCCTTTCCAGGTGAAGAAGGGAGGTTAATAAGCAATCCCGTAGTGGTAATAGATTACAAGGCATTCAGCTTCCTCATCTAATGTCTTGCTGAGTCACAAACTGCCTTCTCACAAAGGCTAAGCATATTGTTCCCTTTGTGAAGCCTATATATATTACTGGGTTTAAATTTGCAATCTGTTTTTGTGTTTCTCCCCAAATATTGTTTCCAGCTCTATACATTTCATTCATTACAAAAGTGAAATCTCTTTCAAATCCTTCTTTATAATTTGTTTTTTAACATCCCTGTCAGATTTATAGCCTTGGTGATCTGGCATCCAAATATTAAAGAAGCCCATCCCTGCTTAGCTTCTGAGACAAAACAAGGTCATCCATCTCATTAACCAGAAATAACATTTGTCCATACTAATTTGTTTCTTATTGTTATGGAAATCTAATGGGAATCCTACCACCATCTCTTTTTCTTTTGTTTTGCAGTTACTTTGAATACTAGCCGCAAACTGTGTCTGATGGTCATTTTGAATGGATTACTTTTCGAAAATGGCATCATTTACTTATTCCAGAAAATAGGATGGGATGTCTGAGACAATCTTGTTTCCTTAGGATGATAGTGAAAATATTTCAAGATATAGAAAATACTGCCTTTCAAATCATTCACTTCATCACCGGTCAGTATTTGATCATTCCAAACAAAGTGGTAAAGAAATGTTGAATGTAAATGAAACTTTATATGCTAACCCAACCAATTGACTCATATTAAGAGTGATGCACTGATATTTAATTTTTATAATGTTTGATATAATGGTGTTGTGCTAAAGTAAGATTATTGTTATTTTATATAGTTTCAGATTATATAGCTGTGTTCTGTTTTTTTCCTCCTGCATTACTTTGTATTTTAAAGAAAAAAGATGTGTGATTGTTTTGTTATAAAGTACAAAGAAGAAAATTATCATACTAAAAAGAGGCAAAATGACAAAACAAGAAAAAAAAAACCAGCTTGGCTCAAGGGTGTGTTCTGACAACCACGCATAAAATAACAGTGAAGTGGTTTAACTTTGACATTTCTGGCAGTTGTGCTACTGGAAACACTGGAAACATATTCTTATTTGTGGAGTAATCATACTTTTAAGTTGATATTTATGCATCCTCCAAGGAATAAATATAATTTTGTAGACATATTTATAAATAAAGGTTTTTTTATGACTAAAGGCAATATGTCTCTCTAAGAAACAGTATTATACCCATGTATTTAGGAGTAAGCTTCAAGGCAGTCAAGTTCAGAAGTATGCAAAACATTGAACAAATACCAGTTGGTATTATTACTGCTTCATTAAAAGTAAGCTTGGCGATGTCATCCTATGTTGTTTATTCAGAAAAAATTGTAGAGAACTGCAATCACTCCCCAATTATGTGATTTTATTCTGAGCTTCACAAGTTATCTGAACATGAACTGCACTAAAGTGATTTGAAAAATAGTTTTAAATTATCTCTCTTGAAATGCTTCCTGTGAAATTAAATTATGTAACGATCACTGAGGGGGAAAACATTAATGTATATGAATGTTTAATTCCAATTCCAAACTGGAATCAATTTAGGCTAGCACAGGATAATAAGAGCCAATATTGTCTGATTTAAATTATTTTAAAGCTAAGTAGGTTTTGGATGTTCAAAACTATTAGTAGATTATCTTTAACAGTTAAAGTTTAATCAATATTATTCTTATTATCAAGACAGTTACAAGACTTTATTGGAAATAAATCAAGGAACAAACTTTATCCATATGCTACCAAAACTCTCATTGTTGTGACATTTTCTGGATGAAAATGGTGCATCACGGGTCAACAGTTTTTGAACCAAGATACCTCAAATGGGCTAACTTACAGAATGTGTCCAAAATCCAGGAGCCATGACTCCCAAGGGAATGACATTTAGTGAAGCTATGTCTGTTTCAGTATTATGGGCTCATGCTACACTGCTGGCTGCTGCTACAGTCATGTAACCTTCATTTTCAAAGTTCTGTGACTGTTCCCAATCTTGCAATGCCTTGATCCATGCCCCATCCAGAAGCAGCCATTTACCTGCCTGCTGAAAAGGGAGGGGAAGGGGAAAGGAAGGAAGAACAGGGAGGAAGGAGCCCCCATACATCCTGCTCTGGAATTGGTTTGAGTAATGACAGAAGAAGTAGTATTATGGTTATACCATAATATACTGTGTTTCCCCGAAAATAGGACAGGGTGTTATTTTCTTTTGACCTCCAAAATAAGAACTTGGCCTTATTTTCAGGGAGGTCTTATTATTTTTGAGGTGCAGGAAGCGGCCAGCATGGTCCCCTCATGGCTGCTGCTATCTTTTGGGAGGGGCTTATTTTCAGGGGACGGCTTATTAGCGCATGCGCTGAAAAGCCTGATTGGTCTTATTATCTGGGGAGGTCTTATTTTTAGGGAAACAGGGTAAGCAGTCCTCAAGTTATGACCACAAGTGAGACCAAAATTTCTGTGGCTAAATGAAACATTTGTTAAGTCAGTCTTGCCTCACTTTATGACTTTTCTTGCCACGGTTGTTAAGTGAATCTGGTATCCCCATTGACTTTGTTTTTCAGAAGGTCACAAAAGGTGCTCACGAGACCCTGGGTCACAGCAGCTGTCATAAATATGAGTCAGTTGCCAAATGTTTGAATTTTGATCATGTGACCTTGGGACTGCTGTAATGGTCGTTAAGTGAGAAAAACTGTCATAAGTCACTTTTTTCAGTGTGGTTGTAACTTTGAACGGGCACTAAATGAACTATTGTAAGTCGAGGACTACCTATAATTATATTTTGAAAGTTAGTTGTTAAAACAAGTTTTTTAAAGTTTCAGAAAACCAGTTCAAATCTATATATTAGATAAATACAGTACTGAACTTTCATTTTTCCTGACTAGCTAATATACTATACAAGGAGCAGGAGCTATTTTGAGAACTGACGGTTGGTCTTACCAAGTCAGTGAATTCTAATGATCAAAGTATATAACTTGTACAGGAATGGCATGCTATATAATCTCAGCCTTTTTCACCCTGTCTATTCAGGATTTCATTGCCTTGAGCTTAGCATAAGGGATTGTTATGTTACTCTTACTTCTCAGCGCTCTGCAGAAACGAAGGAATAAAGAGGTAAAATCCTAAACCAAAGTTAGAACAGTCAGAGAGATAAAGAGGCAAAGCATTTTCTAGATGTTGATACATAATTAAATCAGTGAAATTTCCATGTTGGTGCTTTATCCGTGGTGCCATGATGGCGCTGTGGTTAAAATTCAGTATTGCAGGCTAACTCCTCCCACAGCCAGGAGTCCGATCTTGACCGGCTCAAGGTTGACTCACAATTTCATCTTCTGAGGTAGATAAAATGAGAACCCAGAGTGTTGGGGGAAATATGCTGACATTTGTAAACTGCTCAGAGAATATTGTAAAGCACTATGGAGCAGTATATATGTCTAAGTGCTGTTGCTATTGCTCTTATCCACAGGCCAATAGGCCCAAAATATGCTTCCTCTTTGGGATGGCCTACAGCTGTTTCTTAAAGTTTCCTATATTGCTGTTGATGTCCACAATACAAATTTGTATTATTAAAAAACAAAACCCAACCCTGTGTTTAATGGTTGCTGTTTTTTTTATTGTTGTTGTAGTTTGGTGCCTTTGAGTAATCGTTACTGCTGGTGACTGCCTAAATAAGTCCCTGCAGTTTTCATATCAGGATTTCAGAAGTGGTTTGCCATTGCTTCCTTCCTGGAGCTGAGAGTGAGTGTCCCAAGGTTACTCAGCTGGCTTCATAACCAAGATGGAACTAAAATTCACAGTTCTCCACTATCTAGCCTTATGTCTTAACCACTACATCAAACAGTCTTTCTTAAGGGGCTTATCCTAAGGAAAATATTCAAGATTTCAGACTAAGGAATTGTGGAGGGTGGAGGAGGAAGAAATGATAAACTCTGTTCATCAGAAAAGTTATTACAATGGAATGAAATTTTCATATACTCTTTCTCTGTAAGGTTTTTGCTTTTATATTAGAAAATGCAAAAACAACCCACAGATGTAGATTTTAATCATATTTGTATTCGTTTGTACTATTCAAATATGGTAGGGAGGACAAAAAGAAAATTAAATATAGCTCATTCCAAAGAAATCTGGACTAAATTTTAAAATACTAACCTAAGATGCTGAGATTTTTTTATTTTTTTTTGGACAACTACGGGATATTTCGCAGCAGGAAGCCATTTCCTTGGCTTTCCTGAGATTCTGTTCTGTTCTTTTTTTCTTTTTTGAATTGGAAAAGAATGCCAGATGTCTGCAGAAATAATACCAGACAACATGTTGAGCAATCTGAACTTTGAGTAGCTTCATAGGAATGTGTTCCTAACAGCAGAATTTACATTTTATAGATAAACCGATAGGTCATTAAGAGGAAAAACTACTCTTTCTCTATTTGGCAACAAATAAGGCACTAACTGGTCCAAGATTCTTCTGAGTATATGTAGTATCACCTAAAATCTGAATCGGGTAAAGATTTCAATATGTATATTTATTGAATTCATGCATTGAAAATTGGATAGATAACAGTTCACTATTTTAATCAGTTTTGACAAGATTAACACAGAGGATAGATTAGAAAGGGGATTCCCTCTCTTCCTTCCTACTCAGGGCCATCAGTTTCTGGGAATAGGACTCTCCAACTTTGGAAATCCCCCAAAGAAAATGTAGTTGTGTTGGGGAGACCTGTGGATTTGTTGGCTCTACTGTAGTGCCCAGTTGGCTTAAATGTATTTTCTCTCATTGTATGCAGAAGGATGCTTAGTTTTACTGTTGCTGGCAAAACAAGAAGGAACAATGAGAATTTGCTTCCAACAGCACTTTAGGACATGACAAAGTACTTGACAGTATTTTTTTTTTGCCTGATGAAAGTATAGTACAGTAATGTAAAAGGCCAAATTAAACAGATGATTCTAGATGCTTCTACCAAAAGATCCACTATCAAAAGAATGTGTGTCCTTCTGGTCCTAGACTACCATTTTAACTACAGCACCATACAGGCTGGACCATGTGATCAGTTAAATATCTGCTATATTCAGTTATTGAAATCTGTGTATCTCTGTAAATAACGTATTGCATTTGCTAGTTTTGAGTCCAGTGGTTCGAAAATTGCCTACAGAATATCTATTGCATTCTTTATTCAGAAAGAAACCCTATATTTGAAAATTCAGAAACAGTTGATTGATCTCAAACAGTTAGATATTGTGGTGACAGCCATGCTCACACACCTCCAAATGAGAGAAATAATGGATTCAGATTGAAAAGAGCACTTCCCTCGGGTTCCTCCTTCCACATGACAGGCCAGAAGAGATCAGCCCATCAGAAAGATCACTACCACACTTGATTTAGGCAGTCATATTCTACCTGTTGTGAGTTCCAAAGCAGACAGAAGGGATTCAGGTCATATTATCCTACTGGTTCATAACACATAAAGGAGAAGGACAACCCAAAGGAGAAGGAAGGTAGCCCTTCCCTAAGCAAGCCCTTTCGTTCAAGTATGAATATAGAGAATTTTATCTAAATTTCATCTTTCTTGTTTTGATGAAAGTTGAATTAGACTAGCCATTGATTCAGATACGTGTATTTTGCACTGTCATTTATTTGAAAGTTGGGAGAGCAGGAAATAAGTAATCATCTAACAGACATTTGAAATAGTGCATTGGATTGGGAATTGTTCTGTAGTCGGTTATTTTAAATCAGGTGACTGAATACCAAGGTTAGGCTATAGTTCATTTCCTTTTTGGATTTCATACAGTCAGGAAGTTATAGCTGCTTTTGTGTCGGACACAGGAAGGGCTAATACAACTTTTCAAGAATTCCTTCAGATGTACAGTGAACTGTCCGCAAAGTTCAAAGAATAAGATACGGATTTCCTGTCATTTTAATTTCCTACAATAATATTGTTAAAGAAACGTACAACAAAAGAAATACGTTCAGCAATTGTAGTTTTCCCCGTTAGACTGTAAGACTATTGTAGTCTTTAATCTTAAAATCCTTACGCAAATTAGGTTCTGATGTTACCATTTCTTGCAATGACACTTCAGATTTTAAACAGCCTATTTGACTATAACTAATACAGGTAGTCCTCAACATTCAGAGTTACAATGGTAATGAAAAAGTGACTTATGACATTTTTCGCCCAACCGCTGCAGCAACCCCATGGTTACGTGATCAAATTTTGCGTACTTGGCAACTGGCATGTGTTTTTGATGGTCCCAAGATCACCTCTTGTGACCACCTGACAAAGAGAGTGACAAAGCCAGATCATTTAACAACCATGTTACTAAGTTAATAACTGCAGTAATTCACTTAACAACTGTGGCAAGATTTCAGTTGTGATTGTAAGTTGAAAACTATTTGCAATGCAGCCAAATATCAGCTTCTTGATCAGAGACAATAAACAAGGTTCAGCATTTGATACTACAATATTAGAATCCGTATCAGTGATTTTTAAGGTATCCTCTACACTTTACATCCCCCTTTAGTTGTGGGAAAACAAGCAGTTCCTGTAGAATTATGCATTGCCATTCTTCTCTTAAGCCTCATTTGTACACATCTTTTATGCAAGGGCTGAGCAACTCCTAAAACAACATGATGCATTTTGTGTGTTGTTCTAACACTTATCTTCCCACCCTGGCTTTACCAGTTATTTGCTGAAACAAATTCCGAGAATTATCAGGCCTTTGACTACGCTGACTAAACTTTCTAAAATATGTATCCAGAGAGTGGTTAGGTTGGGGATAACCATTCTAACAAATGAAGATATCATCAGCCCTTTTAAGTCAGTGTAACTGGCATAATTGCTCCTTAAAAACAGCTTTCTATCAAACTCTTGGCATCTGCCAAAATCAAGTGATTTTTTCCCCCCATGTACAAGTCTGTTTTTTTAACAAGAGTTAACCGGATAAACATGGACAGGGTTACAAGAATTCTGTCGATGAACTATTCTCCCTCTTAAACCAATGTATCCCAAAAGCATTAGTGTGAAAAAATTCTTTATTTTCTAACTGCCGTCTTATGGACCAAGAACTACGGTATTTCATGGGTAACAAAGGGTCCTAAATGGAGTCTCTGACCACTTAGCAGTCTGGAAACCTTTACATGTTATGAATCAAGGCCACGAGTATGGAACATATTTGCCAGGGTAGATACACAGCCTGTCACGCATTGCAGATCTATACTTTCCACATACTTGCCCAACATTCTCAATACTGAACATGATTAAGGATTACAGTTCATCAGTCTCTGGAGGATAACAGATGTTTATTTGAATCCTTGTTACATTGGTTGGTTTCAGCCTAAATTGGATGTGTTTTGTCCCACTGATTTTAGTGGAAGTCAACCCATAGTTAATCTAGAGAACCAATGTATCATTTAGTTCAGCCATCATACACTAAATAATTGATTTCAACAAGGGTGTCATCTCCAATTTCCCGAATTTTATTGATGGAGTCAAAAAATAAGGCTAGTAAAAAAAAACAACTTCCAAAAGAGTTGAGTGGGTCAGGTTGCTTGCTAGGTTATTATTTTTTATTTATATATTATATTTATATGCCATCCATTTCCCCAATAGGCTAATTGTGTGTGTGAGTATATGTGTGTGTGCGCTCTTAATTGGATTCCTTAAGATTTTGAAAGCGAAGATCTCTTAATGTGCAGGAGAACAGAAGTATTTGGTGACAGACTTGCCAGGATCACATAACAGGGATGGACGTATTGTACAATACAACAACACAATAGATTATAGAAGCTGCTATAATAAATGTATGAATGTGATTGTCCTTTTTACACATTTTGTTATTCCCTTTGGACACAAAGTTAACATGCTTGAAGGTTTGTTATTTGTCATCTCACTTTTTTCCTTTGAGGTTGAAAATATGTTTCAGATCTTAAAATAGTTCTTCCACATGAAAACAAATCAGTTATTTACATGGTGTCATATTCCTACATGGCAAAAGACTTTCCTGATGCATATATAATTTATGGAAGTATTCTAGGAAGCTGAAACCAATCAGGTTCTGACCATTATACACAAGACCAGTTCAGAGGTTTCCATCTTCTGCTTGGGGTTCCTATAAACGTCATCATGTGAGGTAGGCTGTGGGTTTCTGAATTCACTTTAGTCCACCAAGGCAGCCATGCAACTTTCCTTGGCTACCTCCAAGCGCTAAATTACATGTACATGAAAAAGCTAAACAAATTACAGTTCCAGTTTAAACGTTCATTTGTTATAGTACAAAAACCCCAAAAAACTGTATATAATGACGTACACATTAAGGTCTTTTTGGACCGTAAGAAACAAATTGACCATTTGTCTTCCAAACATTTTAGTATTACAAATGGTCTGTGAATCCATCTATGTTAAACTTAAATTACTAACAGGATACCGTAATGAACAACTAAATTGCAGTTATGCAAGCTAATGGAGCGGCAAGGTGTACAATGAACTGCTTTGATTTGTTCTTATTGTATTTGAGAAAAAAATATAGGAAGAGTTACACAATTTTATTACATTGGTTTAAATAAAAGTCATTCTGACATTAGGAAGAAAGAAAGGGAAATGGATTATCAACCCAAGTAAAAACTTTGGAAATAGTTTACAGTTCCTGGGGTCTCCAACCTTGGCAACTTTAAGACTTTAGCTTCGCTGGCTGAGGAATTCTGGGAGTTGAAATCCACAAGTCTTAAAATTGGCAAGGTTGGAGACCCCTGGTTTAAACTATTGCGATGTTACAGAATTCATCCTTTATGCTGTATAGATCAGGAAAGCCTCTGATCCCTCAGATCAGAAGCTTTAAAAAGGTGTTGTTTATGGTAATCTATTCAGTGATTACAAACATACAAACTATATAACTACACTTTACATGTCAGAATATTTGAGATGACGTGGATTTCATGTACAGTGACACGCTTCTGTTTATAAAAAGATAGCTTTCAACATCTGCCATCTAGAAACACCCCGTGCACAAATTACACTGACGTGACCTGTCAAGCATGCTTTGGGAGGCTTCAAAATTCATTGCACATTATTTTCCTAGAGCAGGATTTACATAATGTGTAACCTGGGTTAAACAGCACGCCAGAAATAAATGGAGCAATTCTTCTTGAGCAGAAGGAAGAATGTACTTTGAGTTCCAATTAAACACTGCTCATCTCTTAACTGCCAACTCCAGCTGCACTCCACAAAAAAAAAAAAAAAAAGGCTTTTCTAAGAAATATTCTTTTTAAAAAAATTCCTCTTCCTCATCAAAAAAGCCATTTTCCAGTGCATATGCACAGTCTGCACTTGATACTGCTTGGCAGGCACCTTTGTATTCCTGAATTGACTCATAAAGAGAGTAGAGTTGACACAGTAATGACATATCCAGCTGCCGGAGGCCAACCTAGTAAGAAAGAAAACACATGTTAATATTATGCTTGATTTTATCTATAAGATGTTGGCCCGTCCATATTTTTCCTACCACAATGATTTTATCCTCAAAAACAAAACAAAACAAAAACCAATATTAAGAAAAACAGTATGCCTGTCAATTATACAGGAAGACTGAACTATGGTATTTGGACATTTGCCAGACATTTTTGACAGGCCAAAGCCTCACTTTCTTAAATACCTTTGGATTTAACTCATTCACAACTAAAGACATACTCAAAACAGCACTGAAAATCAAAGCGTGCCTTCTTTCTGAAATTAAACAGAGAAAATAAATGCTACTTTGAATGGCTTTAATTTAAACATTAAAAAAATGTAACATTTTGATCCAAGAAACTTAAATGGATAAAAGGGGCAGTGTTTTTTATTTTTAATTCCAATAAAAGGGCTTTCAAAATAGCAAAATTAGAGTACTGTGTTTCCCAAAAATAAGCCCTCCCCCCAAAAATAAACCCTCTGGAAATAAGCCCTCCCCAAAAATATTTAACTGAATGCACAGCCGGTCCCTGCCATTTCCTCTGGTTAGGGAGAAATCAGATAAGATGGCAAGAGGGGCACGGTCTTGCTCCACGCACCTCAAAATATTATTTTGACCTTCCCAAAAATAAGGCCAACTGCTTATTTCGGGGTTCAAAAAAATATAAGACAGGGTCTTATTTTCAGGGAAACATGGTAATAGACCAGACATTTGTGAGAATGTTTGTTTAAGGAAGTGGAGTGAGGGATGGAATAGGATAGGGTAGAGTAGAGTAGAGTAGAGTAGAGTAGAGTAGAGTAGAGTAGAGTAGACCCTTTCTATGTTCACATTTTCCAATATTAAAATACAAACTAAAAAA
>JANHFT010003848.1:17969-31228 GCA_032467955.1 Pseudoxenodon macrops
GTCACTAAACATTTCAATCTTGGCTTATTTGATAATATTAATGAGAAATGGCTGGTTTCAATAACACACAGCATACAAGAACAAAAACACCCAAATTTAAAAATTCATATTATACTAAGCAGGATTAATTTTAACTGTGGTTGATTAACAAGGGACACTGGCTGGGTTCACATATCACACTAAGGAGAAACAATGGCAACATTATAGCATAGCACAATTTAGAAACTCGGGGAAAGTGGCTAAACTTTCCAGTGTGATTTAAGGGTTCTGGGGTATCAACAGGGTTGCCAAGGGATCACATAAAACCCACTGGGGTTTCAAGTCACCCACTATAGCCTTGGAAATTACTTTCAGAGAATGGGATCCCAAACAAGATCTTTACCACAGAATGTAGATAGGTTGGTAAAGGAGAAAATGGCCCCTCCTTCAGGTATTCAGATAACTACCATTTCTCATCCTGTCAGAGTCCCATAAATGCACCTACACTTAGGAAGAGATGGATCATGAGCTCTCCAAATGGAAACTTCCTGACAAATGTATAGTTCTAGTTCCAGAGGTGGAAAAGAAAAAACTAGTGCAATTGAATGGCTAGGGAGAAATAGTCAATGTCTGCTTGTTCTAGGCTTCAAAAGCTAAAGAGATCTAGTCACTCTGCAATCGATATGAAATTAAGAGTAATTTTTAATCATTAACACAGAGTAACTGCCGTAAAATTCCTTTCCAAAGTTCCCAGCTGCTGCTTCTGTGGGAGAGTAGAGGAAGAAAAATCACCTGATTTCCCAACCTCCTTCTCTTCTTTCTTCTGTCCAGCACCTTATTGATGTTGTTACTTGAATCAGATCCTACGTGTTAGGTTTTTTCCCCACTGACTCAGTAAATTAAACTGTATCTATCTCCCTTCAAATATTAGCATTAAAAATCAATATTTGGCTGCAATACTACATAGAGATTCTTGTTGAGTGACAGTATTAGTAACAAAATTACCTACTATCACAAGGTTCCATGGGATACTTAAGAGTAATATTTTAACTCACATGCTGAAATTGAATGACAGCAGAAAACTGTCGACAAAAATATTAATATTAATTATCCACAACTTGCATATCACAGAATATTTCATTATGTAATCTAAAGGTAAAGGTAAAGATTCCCCTCACACATATGTCCTAGTCGTTTCCCAAGAGCCAGCGCTATCCGAAGACATATCCGTGGTCATGTGGTCGGCATGACCAGACGCCAAAGGCTGTAACCTTCCCACCAAAGGTGGCCCCTATTTTTCTACTTGCATTTTTTACGTGCTTTCGAACCACTAGGTTGCAGAAACTGGGACAAGTAATGGGAGCTCACCCCGTTATGTGGCACTAGGGATTCGAACTGCTGAAGTGCCGACCTTTCAATCGACAAGTTCAGCATCTTAGCCACTGAGCCACCGCATCCCTTCATGTACTCTAAAAGGGACAGTCAAAAGAATAGGGCAGGGGAGATGGAATATTTTATGACAGAGGGCTGAAATGTCTGTTAAGTAGGAAAAAAGGTAACAAAGAAGATGGCATATAATATGTGGTGATAGCTATGATATCTTGCAAAGAGAATTCAGTTAAATTAATCAAATAGAAGTTTCTTGCTATTATGAGCCTTTAATAATTTGCAACAAAATGTTTCAGTATGAAATGATTTTCTTCAGGTGTGCTTATTCATCATTTCATTCCACTTTTATCACACACAAAAATGACCCAACCATTAAATAGCAACTATCCAATGAGCATCTTTTCTCTTAAGAAATTGGGGAGGGCAGAGTTTCTCCTATTTGTGAATTTATTCTTCTGAATCTGTAGCATCAGTACTGCTGATTCATTAATTCTACATTTATACACTTACATGCTTATCCAATTCCTTATCACACATTTTACTTTTGTTATTGGGATTGTTCAAAAGTCCAGCTCATTAAGTTTTGTTTAACAAAACATGATTTACAGCAATATGTAAATATAGTCCATGTGCCTAATCCTCCCTTCCAAAGATACTTTTTTCCATTCAGTCTCTATTTGCTGTTTTATTCTTTTTTTTAGTGTCAATTCTCTAGGCACTGAGCAATTCTCGTTCTTTTCCAAAATCTTTTTCTTTGTCTTAATCTCTGATTAATCTGTCTGTCTGTCTCTGTCTCTCTGTCTCTCTCTCTCTCACACACACACACACATACACACACATACACTTGCCATTTTAATTCAGTAGGCAGAAGCATTCAAAATATCCTCCAAAATACCAAATGATGGGGGGGAAATAAAGGTTGGCTAATATCTTCAAATACAGTTTGCCTTTTTCTGTAAGCTTTTAGCTGATTCCTAGCCTGGACATAGATTTCCTCTGTCCCTTCTTACTTTTTTGTATACAGCGTATTTAATTAGTACAAAACAGTTGTAAGCAGCTGCTTAAAAATCACCCAATAGATGCAAAGCAGCATAAACTGAAATTCAATCATAAATGTAATTTAAAAGGTGCATTGTTACCTGAAGATTATATTATACATAGTATTATAACAACATTCTTATTCAATCCCACAGGTTATGCTAAAATCTGTTGATTTGAAAGTAAATTTTGTTACAATGAAAACTAACACTATAACCAAACAGATCAACTGTCATAACTGTTAACTTCAGAATTAAAAGGTAAGATTCCATTCTAGATAAACGAACTTTTTAATTTAAAGTTGTGCCATTCATTTTACCTTAATGGCATGTTTTAGTGCATGAGCATCATAAATCCGTTCGGGTCTCATCAGGGAAACCATGAGCACCTCCAGTTTGCCTGTAAGTTCCGATTTAAGGTCATCGACAAAATCCTAAATGACAGAATGAAGAATGAGTAATTAATGAGAAATGCATATCAATACCAGTCTTTCAGTTCTAGTTATTGCATCTAGATGTATACACACACACACACATTCTCTTACTGTTCACACAGAAGTGAACAGTAAGAGAAATAAACAAATAATAATCAGCCAACCAAAAACAATAACCATTGTGAAATATATGTAATATGAAAAAGCACAAGTAGAATCACTTCCTTACCCGGCCAAAAGCAGTTTTAAATTGTATTGCAATTTCCTGGCGTTGAGCATTGCTTCTGCCTCCTACAATCTTCAAAATTGGGTCTTCGTCAGTTCCTTAAATTATGCAAGTTAAAATAAAATCATTCACTGAAAGAACAGCAATAATTTATGAATGAATGTAAACAAACAAATTAAGTTCATATATTTCTATTCTTGAAATCATCTCTTACTTAGAAAACTCTATATTAATGTAAAGGTAGTCCTCACTTCTTATGTGACCACAACTGAGATTGGCAACGCAGTCATTAAGCAAAGCAGTCACCAAGTGAAATATCGGGATTTTACAATTATTTCAGCTTTCCTTTGCTTTATATCCCTGTGAAGGTCATAAATGCAAGGATTGGTCTCAAAGCTACCTTTTTGTCACAACTGTAACTGTGAGTCAGATGCTACACAAAAAACCACGCACACATATATTCAACAAATTAAAAATATGGAATGTATATGAGTTGTCACCCATTAAAATATTTGCATCAAAAGGAAAATTCAAAAGGAAACCAGTTTGTAATATCCATCCTCTTACTTTTTTCAAGCATTGTTTTCCACTAAATTTGTGTGGATGATTGAGAATAATTATCAAGGTCTACGCTTCTTTTCAAATCCACTGCCTGAGCATCTTTTAAAAGAAAAAAAAAGAAAAAACTAGCAGTAGAACATGAAGTAATTCTGAGTGACACCACATAATTAGGTAGCCAATTGGATTTAACTATGTGACAACTTTCACAGTAGAAGGCATGTGTAGTACCCTCATTCAAAAATAAAAAATAAAAAACAAAACTATGAACAAGACTACACAGCTAACTGGATTTGAATAAACTACTGAGTAGAAAAAACCTTCATAGAAGTGTTTTCTCCACATTTCAACACACCATTTGCCTCAATATTTGTTGGAGGCTAAGTCAATATATGTAGTGGAATCTCCAACTAGACTGAAAGGAGGTGTTAACAGGGGATCAAGCTTGGAGTTCTTGCACTGCAGGAAGCAGCACAGGTACGACCTCCCCTAGAATCCCGAAAGCTTTATCTGACCATTCCCAAGGAAACACAGTCAATCTGGCAAGATTTTTGTAAGGTAGGTGACTAGGGATAATACTTCTTTTGGAGACTATCCCTAAGTGATTCTGGATGCTTGAACCTGACAGTATAAATCAACAAGTTTGAATGAAATGTCTGTTTCCTATTCACTATCAGGCCTTCAGAATTGGTTTTGCATTAATAAAAGTTAAGATAAAGTTAAGTCAATATTTTTTTTGTATGAATAAGTTAAGATAAGGATACTGAGACAGTCATTAACTAAACACTGAAACAACCGTTCTATTGTCCTGAAGAAGATTCTGCGTAGTATCTCAAAGGTACTTTTTCCAAAAGGCAATTGGGCTTTTTTTTCTTTTGAAAATATTTCGCTTCTCATCCAAGAAGCTTCCTCAGTTCTTTGGGGGGGAAGGAAATCTTTGGGACAATCATGACCTAAATGATTAAGAATCCCCATAGACATTCTACATAGTACAATTGAAATAATGTTGAGATGTAAAGATTACATATGCGAGTACAAATTAATAGTTACATAAACTACAGTTACATATACTATCCAACCTGGGTACATTATATCTAAGGAGCACTGGTGACACAGGGGTTAGAATTCAGTATTGCAGGCTCTGCCCACAGCCAGGCGTTTGATCCTGATGGGGCTTAAAGTTGACTCAGCCTTCCATCCTTTTGAGGTTAGTAAAATGCAGAGCCAAATTGCTGAAGGCAATATGCTGTCCTTTAATAAGGGATTTGGTTCAATGGCCCAAATTGTCCCTTCCCATTCTAATCATTGTTTTCTCAATGTGTCATCCTGCCGGCTCAAGGTTGACTCAGTTCTCCATCCTTCTGAGGTTGTTAAAATGCTAGGGAGTTCCAGAAAATCATCTGCTTCTGCTTCATTGACTATGCTAAATCCTTACATTGTGTAGATCACAACAAATTGTGGCAAATTCTTAAAGAGACGGGAGTACCAGACCATCTTATTTGTCTCTTGAGATGAGAAACCTATATGCAAGTCAAGAAGCAACTGGACACGGAACCACTGATTGGTTCAAAATTGGGAAAAGAGTTTGGCAAGGCCTATTTAACATATATGTACAGCACATCATGAAAAGGCGGGCTAGATGAATCACAAATTGGAATTAAGCTTGCCGGGAGAAATATCAACAAAGTGAAGAGGAACTAAAGAGCTCAACATTAAGAAACTAAGATCATGGTATCCGGCCCTCTCAATTTCTGGCAAAAATAAATGGGGAAGAAACAGAGGTAGTGACAGATTTTATTTTCCTGGGTTCCAAGATCACCACAGATGGGGACCACAGCCAAAAAATTAAAAGATGCTTGCTCCTGGGGAGGAAAGCTATGGTAAATCTAGACAGCATACTAAAAAGCAGAGATATCACCCAGCCTATAAAAGTGCGTATAGTCAAGGCTATGGTTTTCCCAGTTGCAATATAGGGCTGTGAAAGATGGACTATATGAAAGGCTGAGCGCTAAAGAATTGAGGCCTTTGAACTACGTTGCTGACTCCTGCAAGTCCCTTGGACTGCAAGGTTATCAAACTGGTCAGTCCTAGAGCAGATCAATCCTGACTGCTATTTAGAAGGCCAAATCCTCAAGATCCTGCCAGTAGAACATTTTAAGATCTATTTTTAATTTTATCTCACATTATACATTCATTTACAGATTCCTGTAAAAAGAAATAATCCAACATCCTTGAACATTATTTTACTCTGACTATCTGTCTAATGTTCACACTGCAGAAGGAAGCCAACTCTATTTCTGAACATTCCCTGAACTAATTAATTCCTTAGCCTAGATCATTAGGAAGCCTGCACAATGAAGATTCTCTGCTACTGAAATTTGAGCCCAAATGCATGGTAGACAGGAAGAAGAGGGATGATTATAGAGAGCTCATATTCACACTCCGTTTTACACAATAGCAAATGTATGTAAAGAAAAGTTGCAATGGGGCATTATTTTGTTTCTGCTTACCCAATCCTTTCATTGCCTTGCGAAGAGCTTCAGCATCACTTCTGGCATCAAATCCAGGAAAGTCTTTTACAGTACCTCTTGTATACTAGAAGGAAAATAAATTATGTTCATATCGCAACTGTATGTAGGGAAAAGTTTATTACAAAACTGATAATCAAGAAACGTGAGTTAGAAAATCTAAACATTGATCCCTTAGAAAATAATCTGCTGTAAATCTAATAGTAATTGATCCATATGGTTTGTCACAGTTTGCAAATTTGTGCCAGGACTAAAATACTGAGTGCAAAGCTTTCTTATATGGTACAAGCTTGAACTCAAATATTACAAATCAGATCTTGAGCAAAGCTTGCAGAATTTGGAGGTTTTAGGAATCTGATCTCTAACAATCCATTAGGAAGGCATTTGTGGCCTCTTCTGTGTATGTGTTTAGGCACTCTAGACAAGAAAGAAGGAAAAAACATTTCCACAGTTTACTGATAAAACAGGTGTTGAACATTAAAAATGATTTCCCCAGAAGACTATTCATAAGAAACTAGTTTAACAATAGCTTCCTGGCAACTCTTTCATAGCACATTTATATTAAAAATAATTCATATTATGTGATTAGCTTATATAGGAGTTATATGGAAAACAGTTGTAAAGAGCTTACCCCTGAAAAAAACTTTGATATGAATAAAATCAGCTAATACAATTCTGATATACAATTTATAGTCTGTCTAACCTATATATGTGGAACACAATTCTACTGGTACATATGCAACCAGTCAATTGATAATTCTGACAAATAGTTCCAACAAGTCTAAAGAGCATCAAGTTGAACAATTTTGAGGAGTATGTGGGATAATTAATGATTAACATACAGGATTCATGAAATAAGAACATATTCTTAGACTTCATTTTCTCAGTTGTTCATCTGAATCAGTAATAATCAACCCACAGTACTCCAAATGCTGAACTTAAATTCCCAGCAGCCCCATTAAGCATACCCAATCAGAAGTGTTTCTGGGACAACATGTCCCACGACATGTTAAGTAGGATTCTCGCATTAGCCTTAATTATCTTAGATCCCATCTTGTTACAGAAAAGTGGCAGCATGAAATCGCAATATTTCAGTCTAAGAGGGAACATTTTCAATATCAGTGCATTTCACTGTAGAGGGCCAACTACCGGTACTTCCTCATTCTTAACTTCTCAGAAACTAGCTATATTCTTTATTTCCGAAAAGCAAACTTTGCTAGCATTTGTTCAGTTATTAAACATTCACATATGAAGTCCATAATATTGTTAAAAATTAACAAAAGGGGCTGGCATAGAAAGCCACCAAAATTTAGTGAAAAGAAAATGTATAACTGCCATGTGAATATTAGTCATTTGTAATTTGACAAACAAATATATGCCTTTTGGATCCTGAAATGAATCACCATCTCCTAATGGGATAGCTATCCTGACAAACTAAAATAACCATGCCAAGATAATTCTGAGGCAAGTGGAATAAATGACTAGCCTTCCTCCCTTTGAGGCTGAAGAGATAGAGTGTGAAGATTCATTCCAGCAGTTAGCCAGCAATTCTTACTCTCTCTCCAGCTCTTAAATTTGGAGAATGCTGACAAGTGTTTGGTTGCAAGGATGGAAGCTCCCAAGAGACCTCCTTTGCTAATCAGTTAGCTGCCAAGCACTTCACAAGAAAGGCATGTATTATTTATTTGGCCAATTAGAAACTAGGTATGCTTTCTTTCCAATTCCCGATAATGTCCAGCCCAGATCATCTCTGACTGCTCTTCTACTGGAAAGACTGGCAGAGAACGACTTTTCTGGTGGTGATAGGAAAACTATGAAAACAATGTTTGTCCTAATTAACAAGGACAATCAATAACTCAAGAAAACTAGCTGTTTTGGGCAAGTTATTCAGAGGTGGCAAGCAGGGCCCTCTCTATGGGCACACACGCTGTTACCAGCTGCTCTTCTGGTTACTGGCCAGTTGGTCTTTGCGTGCACCAGAAACCTAAAGACCAGCTGGCTGGGCGCATGCACGTGCTGGCCAGCTGGTGTTTGAGTTTCCAGTGCTCAATTTCCAGTTTAGGCACTCGCTGCCAAAAGGGTTCGCCATCACTGTTCTAGATATACAAGATGGAAAAGAAAGCATGGAATCTGATCTTCCAACATTAAATAATTGGGTTATGTATGTTTCCTATTATTTTCATTTCTGCACTTTATTGAAGCACAAGTGCTACCAGTAGCAAATTCCAACAAAGTATTTTAAAACAGGTATCACAGAAGAAATAATGTAATCACTGAAAACAACATGCAGCATTTTGTAATACATTTCCATGCATACATGGAAATACAAATAATTCCATGCAAAGAACTATCTGAGACCCTAATCTTGCAAGCAACTAGATGACTACAATTTTGTTGTGTAAATACAGAAAGAAACCAGTTTGGTGCAATGGTTAAAGTGCTTAGGCATAAAAGCCAGATAGGGGACTCTGGGCCAGTCATACTCTCTCTCTGTAAACTCACCTCACAGGGTTGTTGTTATGGGGAACCTAGGAAGAAGGAATATTATCTATGTTCACTGCCTTGAGTTACTTATAAAGTAAAATAATAAAGGCAGAATAAATAAATCTAAAAAATACACTAAGGAAAAGAAACTATGGAATTAATTATGTAGTTAACTTTTAGATCTTTGCAAGAGAATAACCCAGTTTTTCAGGGTTGAATGGTACCTATGTTTCTATTAACCAGTTACCAATGCAATGAATACTACTTGAAGTTGCAGGAAGAGATTTCAAATCAAACTATTTGTGTTTACTCAGGGAGTAGGGAACAAGGGGAAGTGCATGGAGGAAATGATAAGCCAAGACTCTCATCTCCAAACCAGAGCCCCTCCAACTAGATTCTACAAGTTCTACCACCTATGGCCAGCATGACTGCCTATGCTTGCTATAGATAATAGCTAACAAAATGAAAGCATTTGGAAGATCATGCTGGCCAAGAGCCAAAGAAAATAATGCTTGTCATTGGGGAATGCAAAGCAAACAAAAGACCAAATTAGGGTCAAATCAAACCTAGTGTAATTTGCTAATGTTTGTTTTACTTTTAAATAAAAGTTCATTGTTGTAAACTAAAATTAAAGCAGATGAAATAACTTGTTTTCCTTCTTTTATTCCCATGTTATTTGGAACTCATGGGAGAAAATTATGTTTCAATATATATCTTCTCCCATAGAGGAAGTAATAAGAAGCTGGGGAATATTTAGAAGATAACACCAGGATGACCAAAGACCACCACTCCCACTCCCCTTTTCATTAATCAACCTTGTGGAACTAGATTTTATCTTGTTTAAAAACATAGGTCTTTCATGAAAGAAGGAGAGTAAGGATGAAATCACTGCCTATTTTCTCCTATCCTCTGCTTTGTGCTGAACTTGAGGGAGGCATCCATATTGAACGTACTTTGCTACGTACCTTGCTACACAAAATGAAAACCCCAGAAAGGTGGGGGGGGGTTTCCAATCATGTAGACTATCCATGATTAGAGATGCTATCTCTTATGTAAAATCTACTTTCACTCTATAAATCAAACACATAGAATCTGATATCTTTGTCCAAATGGGACCTCCAGACACTTTCAACTCCAGACTTTCAAATTCCAATGTTTAGTATTTTAAAAAATGTGACATGCATGAGTTCAGAATAATTATTATCTATACTTAATTTAACTGCATTTCTTTGCAAATGAAAGCAATTCAAAACTCTGTCGTGTTCTGGACTTGTTTTTATCTTGTCCTTTGCATGCTTCTCAAAAGCCAAGTACATCCATCAGCCCAGGAAAAAAAGCTACATGCCTTAAGAAAATATTCTAAGCCAAACAACACTTTTACCCATTTATTCATATCAGCCCCACAAGTAAGTTATCATATGTAATGTAATTTAACAATTTTATTTGGGAATTGGATATACTGCCACAGATAATTCTGTGAAAAGATAGCTTTCATTATATTCTCTTCTCCGTTAGCATTCAAATTAGATTCTAAAATTATTATTATTTCTTATTATGAACATTTAGCCTTGGGACAACCTAATTATACCAGCTTCAAACATTTACATTCAGGCATCCTACATTTTCTACAATTACAACCAATATTTTCCTTATTTTCTATTTAACCAGAAATAGCATTAGAACAATTTATTTAAATCAGGAGCCAGTTGGAGACCAAGCACAGCTGCTATTTAACTTATGGGAGAAGTGACAGAGGATCACAAAATAGATGGATTGTATCACATATCTAGAGAGTTTGGGCAGGTTACTTAGTTTTAATTGCAGCCCAGTTCTTTTGGATCATATATTTTTCTTCAGTCAGAATGTCAGGAAATTGTAGAGTTCAATTTAGAAGTCACTCCAACAGGTGAGGAAGGGGCTATTGAAGCTGCACAGAGTTCTGAGGCCATAGCCTGACCACATTCAATTTGGATGTGTCCATGTCAAAAACAGCATGTTCTTGCTTTCCTAGTCTATGTATTTTGAGACTCTCCTAAGAATATACATATATTGCTAAAGCTAGATTATTTATATCTCCTTTGTAGTTTTTTTGGAATGACATACACAAGTTCCTATTTGCAGCTACTATGGAAACAGTATTGTTAGAAAAGGCAAGTGAAGGTTAAAACACTCCAGTGACAAATAAGCAGGTATGTAATGCAGAGTGTACAAAGTAAGTTATTCTAGACACCAGGAAGTGGCACCACAATGTAACATAATCATATATCTTAACTGCAATTAAGACTGAAAGATTATATTACCGGCATACTCATTTCTCATACCCCACATTTTATCTTTGATGAATTCTTTTAATATTGTATCTCCAAAATAAACAAAAGATAGGATATGAATGGTGATCTTCCACTTGATGTTTTGTTCATTTCTTTGGGAATTTTTTTAGAACAGTTGGATGAGAAAAGAAGCTGAAGAAGCTTCTTGGATGAGAAGCAAAATGTCTTCAAAGAAAAACCAGGAAGTGCAGTTGCCTCTTGAAAAAAGCACCTTTGGGACAACCATAACGTGGATGATGGAAAATTTCCATAGATATTTGGATAAGAAAAAGAAGCTTTTTCTGTCTCTCTCAGAAATCTTACTCTATTTCCCGGACTGCAAAGCAAAATGGAAGGAATCCTGTATCCTTCGTGAAGAAAAAATGGGCAGGAAATTTTGAAATTTAAAAATGGACAGAAACAGCTCTTTGGTGTTTAATGGAAAAGCAGGAAGCAATTCTAAACAGCAGGGTGGTTTGTTTGATTTTCAAAATCCTCCTAGTACCAACTAAAACTAGAGACAAAAGGCTACTTTCAAAAACAGCCACATGACTGTTTGTGGAACACCTACATAATGTCCCATTTAGTTTACGGCAGACATTTTTAAATGTGTGCACTATAAAAGGGAAGAAACATTTATAAATGTCGAAAGCTAGTTGAAAGAGTGCAGTTTTTTTTCATTTCCATTAACATTCATTTAAAAAGTATTGCTGCAGGCAATATGCACATTTGAATGTGCTTTAAAATATTAAAATTCAGAACATAAATCTACAAAAATTAATGACTTTTGTATCATAACATATTGGCATTTGTATCAAATTAAGTTCAAACATATTTTTTTTAATCATCAAAAGACATTTGTTAAGGACTTCCAAAGACTTTAATAATTAAAGGACCACTTCTAGTTACGGTAAAAGCAAAACATAATAGCAATCCTAGCAAAGTTAAACATATAAAACCAAGAATTTGAGAGTTTGCCAAGCAAAGCTGTTTTGGCTGGCTGCCTAGAATAATGATACAAAATTATAAAATGCAAGGGATCAAAGATTATAAAACTATTAAAGTTACTAGGTCAGGAAGAGGAGAAGGGAGGGGAGGTTGTTTGACTTCTACTAAAATATATATTCAATTCAGAGCAACAGAAGAGTAGCTTTATCTCCTAACCATAACTATCACAACCATTTGTAGGTGATGTTTACACATAATGCTACTTTTAAAGAAATAAACTGATCTTAGATAATGCAAATAAAAATTAAACGGTATATAAGTCCAAGTGCTATTGCTATCAGAGTGCCCCATACATTTAAATAAAAGGGAGGCAATCCATGGCTGACAAATTTCCCTCAAGAATTAGCAATACGGAATAACATGGGCTGTGGTTTCCATGGCACCAGCGTCCCAGGAGCAGTATTGAGTTTCATATGGGGTTCTGCTGTATTTTACTTCCAAAACAATATTACCTATCTGAACTTCCTACTTCAACCTACTTGAAATTACTCTCAAGGTGGCCTCTATTTCGATTCCAATCCAATGCTGAGTATTAGAAATCTTAAGATCTGTATAAAGTGGACCAAGATTTCAGACAACTCTGTTATAACTATTTGATCCATCGTGTGTATGTTCCCACTGTCCAGCCCGTACTACAGCTAGTCCTCATTTAACAACCAGTCACTTAGCAACCGTTCAAAGTTACAATGATCCTCACAGAAGGTCTGACCAATTCTGGAGTTCTGACAGCCACAACTTCTCCACCGCCTGTGGTCACCTGATCACATTTTGGGCACTTGGCAATCAACTGGCATTTATGGTCATTTAAAGCATTCTGCAGTTATATGATCACAATTCCTGGTGTTTATTTTCACTTTCAAGCAAAAAAAAACCACCCATTGAAGGAAATTGGTTCATTTAATAACCACTGTTTTCACTTAACAAACATGATATTCACTTACAGACTGCCAGAAAAAAGGTCATAAAATCAGGCAAGATCACATTGGTGACCCACTTAATAACCACCACAACTTACGACTAATCCTGGGCTCAATTACAGTCATAAGTTAAGGATTCCCTGCAGTTCTACTCCTTCACATTTTCAGACATATCTGAAGAAAAGCCATGCATTTTGCTTAGCAAGATTACCTTCTTTCGTGTAAATTGGCATCCTAATTAACAGTGATAAAGCAATCATTGTTAATTTATCAGATCAGCACAGGTTGGTTCCAGGAGTAGATTCTAACTTACCTCGCCACCAGTTCACTGCCTCCCATGCCGCATGGGCGCACCTCATGGGCACGCGCAGATGCAGTAGCAAAAAATTC
>JANHFT010003848.1:60625-72488 GCA_032467955.1 Pseudoxenodon macrops
ATAAGACGCACCCAAGTTTTCACCCTCTTTTTGGGGGTAAAAAGTAGCGTCTTATAGTCAGAAAAATACGGTAAGTATTTTTAGTATGGCTAAGACTACTGTTTCATCTACTAGGTTCTTTCATTTACTAATTTATTTTCCATTTTGATATAAAATCTTACTGCTTGTTCTAAAATGGTACAGGACTTACTTACTAGTAGATCCCAGTGAACAAGAAGAACGTGTAATGGATGGCCTCCTTGTAATAGCCATGAACAAACACCGTGAAATCTGCACCATTCAATCCAGTGGTGGAATTATGCTACTAAAAGAACAGGTAACATGGAAGCTTTTAAAACTGGAGTATTACCTATGGTATTTTTCTTTTAAAAGGACAGTTTCTGGACCTCAATTGATTAATTTCTTCTTTTCCTATGATAAACATTGGGTTTCAAAACCATTTTGAATTCAGCAAGACATTTAAAATTAATCAGTTGGATTCAAATTGCTCTTACTAGAATTCTTGGTATGAAAGAAGGTTACTAGGAATTTTTCATTTAATTTCATTCTTTACTTACTGAGCTATGTACCAATCCCCGTGAGAAATTGTTCCTACAGCTCTGACTTGAGGTCATAATAGGTAGTCATTCAGAAATTGCAAACCAGAAATCATTTGTGGGAGGGATCCTTTGTGTCTAAGGTACAGATGTGTTAGCTAACAAAGTATAATTAGATTTTTGGCATACTTTAATATGCATTAATTGTTTCTGGTAACTTTTGTATCTGAAGTTTATCGTATCTTATAAAACAGTGTCCAATGTGAGCAGTTGTCCAATGTGGATCTATTGTTATTCCCTGCCAGTAGCTTTTTTTGGCAGAATTCGTTTGGATGCATGTTGCTCTGTATTCTAATATACTGGAGGAATGTAGATTACAGTTGGGTATTAGAGGGGGAAAAATCTTATACAGTAAAATCAGTTTGACAGCAGACCAATAATCCAGAGAGATAGCGGGTTGTATTCACTGGATTTGTTCAAAATTCAGAGATGGTTTCATTTGGATTCTTGCCCTGAGCCAGGGAGCTTAATCTGTATCTATATGGCCCCTTCCAGCTCTTTGATTCTATGATTCTGTATGAAGAATAAATTAATCCATTTTAATATGATACATTTTTATTTCACAGTTACAGTTCTGATTTTCACAAACTTGTCAGCTTATAATTCTTTAATTCAACCTCATGTTAAATGTAAAGATTACATTTTTGGTAGTTAAAAGGAAAGTAAATCCTAAAAATTAATAATGAGGAGTCTTCTACCATAGTCTGAATTCCTGTTATCTTCATTCTCCTGATTTGTGAATTGTTTTTCAGTGTGTATTCCAAAACTTTTAGATTACCTACTTGCAAATACTCATGGGAAAAATACATTCTGTGATAAAATAATTTAAACTTGCATTATGATTTTCAATAGGTTTTGAGATGCAGTAAAATAACAGGAGTCAAAGTAACAGAAATCACTGAACTAATTCAAAAAGCTTTGGAAAATGATCAAAAAGCTAGGTGAGTTTTTTAATGCTGCAGACTAATGCCTATTAATGTGGTCTATTAAAAATGGATACATCCATATTTGTATAATGCCAGTCTGGTAGATTATAAAACAGAATTTGAATTGAATCAATGGTGCTTTCTGAGCTTGATTGTTTGCTTCCAAACATTTCATTACCCAACTAGGAACTGATGATGTTACTTAGACAATGAAACATCCTGCTGCAAGCAAGGCTCATGAAGAAAACATTAATAAAAAAACAAGGGAAGCTTCATAAAATTATATTTTCTGGAGCTGGGAAGAAAAAAAAGAGGGGGGATTGTTAGAAGTCTTTTAGTCCTATCTGTTGGAATATTTCCCATTTTTCAAGATATCCTTTTCACCAAAAACAGGCCCATTTTTTGCAAAAACTGGATGTGCAGAGTTTGGTGGGCCTGCAGAGTGCTCCTGGGGGCTGGAGAGGGCAGAAACGCGACACGGGGATTTGGGAAGCCAAAAATGGGCCCCATTTTTCACAAAACCTGGTGTTTTTGCCCTCCCCAGCCCCCAGGAGCACTCTGCTGGCCTCCCAAACCTTCTGTGCACCCCGTTTTTGCAAAAAACAAGACGTGTATAGGGCTTTGGAGGCCCGCAGAGTGCTTCTGGGGGCCAAACTTTTTTGTTTACCTCTTTGAAATCCTGGTGCATCTTATACTCCGGTGCGTCTTATACTTTGAAAAATATGGTACTTTTTTTTTTTAAGTAAGTAAAAATAAAAACCTAAATGTGAAGGCCATTGTAAAGTATTAGGTTTACACATTCCGCAAACCACATTCCAGAAGAATTCTTAAGAGAAAAAAGTAGTAACACATAGTTTATTTTCTAATAGTTTGCCTTGTAAGTGGCTGCATCCATAATGGCAACCATTTTGTGAGAGCAATTATAACATGCTACCAAAATTTCAAATTATATACAATCACAAAAAGTGATCCTTGATTGAGAGATATGGAGCAGAGTCTTGCTTTTATATCTAATTTCATGGCTACGTTAGTCTCAGTGGCATTACCGCTTCATAGTAATTACTTATTCCTGCCAGATCATTGGCTATCACATATTTGTAGATAAATGCTTATTATCTTGATTTTTTTTTAAATGAAAAGATTCAGCATGCTAATTAAAATAATTCTGATTATTATTTTTCTGTGAATGTATTACCTTGCTTGGAGATGATGATGTGAGATATTTGGAATCTACTTAAGTAAAACTGTATTTTATAATAGCTTTTTAAATGATGTCTAGGCAGAAGGTTTGGTCTTTCAATGCAAAATGTTGATCCTTTTCTCCTTTCACCATCTCATCTCTATCCTAAACTTATATATCAGAAAGAAGAGGTAATAGCACAATTTCTGTTGTGAATATGCTGAGAACACATTCATTTAGTTTCTTGAATTAAGGCATTTTAAACTTATTCTGACTTTAATTATCTACTGAGACATTTAGAGGAAAATTAAAATGGAGTATGATTACACTAAGTATGGTTAATACTTCATAAAGAAATAGTATCTTTTGGTTCTTAGTCGATGTTTCAGTGCAAATGTGAACTTCTAAAGGAATTCTTTTCTTTTAATAGGAAAGAAGGTGGAAAATACGGATTTGCAGAATCTATTCCTAATGAAAGAATAACTGCCTTTAAAATAGAACAAGCCCCAGTCAATACTAATGATGTACAAGAGCAAGCTGAAGAAATAATTGCCAAAGCATTTCCTCCTCCAGAAGTGTATCTTTTGTTGCATCGTAACAAAATCAGATGGTTGGCCTTCTATGCTCAGGGTCATCTTAATTTCTTTTTAAAAATTATTGTTTCAGTATTCAGAAAAGAGGAAATAAATTAAATTAAGAAAGGAAATAAAAACATTGCATGTAAAATCATTCAGACTGATTTTTAAATTCTTCATTACACCTGGATTACATATCCTAATATTGATCAGTTTCCATTGTTTTGATAGAAAGCCAGTTCATAAATAGAAAACCGCATATTGATGATTCACGATTGTATATCTTGCACTGTCTCACCAATATTGAACAGTAATACTTTTGCTGCTAACTATGTCAATAATTCCATAACTTCATGAGAGACATATCCCAATTTTTTAATATTTAATTCAAGAGTACGTTCACATTTTTACACCATATTGATCTTTGCAACACTGTATTTAAGTTGCTTTTGATAGGATAGGTATATACATTTGATAAATAAAAGTTAAGAACATTAAAGTAAACTTAGGAAATAGTTGAATAAGCCAATATTGTATAATTAAATGTCCCATCACCCAGTTTATACTTAAAGCATAATAAAGTTAAAAGACCTCATTAAATATCCTTTGAGGTATCCAGTAAATATGGAGGAAAATCTTAAACATTAAGGATAATGTTCAGCTGGACACTTTTTCAGACAATGAAAAACATAGTATTTCAGTTAGCCATTGATTTGCTTATATGGGATATTTGAAATATCTATTCTTCAGTAGACATACAATTAGAATCATCCCACATTCTATGTGACATTTAACTTTGTAGAGAAATCCCAATATGCAGCAGACTTTCAGATCTGTTGTCTGGTAGCAGATATCAACAATAATACTTTTTTGTTTATTGATCATTTTAGTTAATATTTTTCTGTGTAATATTTGTGAGAAAAAGACTATTCAGACGCATGCGGTCAGCTGTTCAGTAAGTTCACTATATTATTTTGTTAACATATTTAAGTAAATAGCATCTTTCCCCCCAACTCTTTCTCCTATAGTTCCTTTCCCAAAAAGAACTATAAGGCAAATTTGCAAGATTATTTCTCCAAAATATGAGAATCATTCTTTATCATGATACAGTACATTTTATATAAGACCTGGCTTTCCTTAATGAAATTAGCTTGTCCAAGCCTATATTATGGGCATCAGGCACAGCTCAGATTGGAGAAGGACTTCAGAACTCATGGGCAGATTTTGAGGAATCTGAGATGGAAGAGGAAGATGGCCAAGATGAATCTCTAACAGCAGAAGACCAAAATATAGAAATGGGAGATGTTCATATTGGAGCCAAAAATCAAAAAGGTTAGAATACTTTTTATATATATGATATACTATAATATAGTATATATTATAGTAGGAAATTGCATTCAAGTTGAAATTCATTTTTGTATTCAGTTTAAAATAGTTTCTGGCCTTCTGTATAGATAGTAGTGAACATTTTCAAAGTTGTTCTCAACGCTCCAGGTTATTTCTGCAAATAACTATCCAATGCAAAGCCATCACATTAGGGGATCTAAGACGAGAGGAGGCTTCCTTGGTTGTGTGTCCACACTTTTAACGTAGAAATTAAACTTTCTTAAGAATGGAGTAGAATAGTTTTGTCACTACATGTAATTCTAAACTTATAGCAGTTCATTTAATGACCTGCTGTAAATTAGTGTCCTGGAGCCGTGTGATCACTAGTGTCTTGACAGTCTGTGGAGAAGCCAGATTAACAACTGTTACTAACTTAACTTGCAGTGGCAAGAAAAGCTGTAAAATGGAGCAAAGCTCACTTAACAACTGTCTCACTTAGCAACAGAAACTTTGGGCTCAATTGTGGTTATAAGTCGAGCACTACCTGTGCAATACAGTAGCAAATTGGTGCATATGCAGTATCTTTTCTGGTGAAAAACATGTAGCATTATTAATATAGTGAAATTTATACAATAGAATAGAATAGAACAAGTGATTTTAACTGATTAATGTTAATTAATTAATTAATGATTATCTGTTCTTCACAAACATCTTTTGAATCAGAGATTACATACTCTTTGACAATTCATATACCATGTGTAATAATATTAATTGGTATGCAAAATTAGTCCATTCCATGTAAAGCCTGTTGTATTAATCTGGTATAGTGAAACTTTATAAACTTTGCTCCCATCATAAAAATGAGCAGTTGCTGTGGCTTGAAATTGTTTCAGTTTCTTTCTTCCAGTTCCTATAGATAAAGCATTTTCCATCTGGCCAGTAACTCTTGGAAATTTGTGCTGTACACATTTTCTACAGCATGTGAAAATGTATTTCAGAATCTGCTCAGAGAAGGTGTTGCTATTAGGTCTGATTCAGATTTACATGTATTAATTATGTATCATCAAATTGGCGTCAATCTATAGAAACCATATAATTGTTTAAAAATAATATACCAATAATTTTCTTCTGTCTTGAAGAAGAGGCAATCATATTATCTGACAGTGAAGAGGAAGATGTTGTTATTCTAGAACCTGAAGTAACACCAAAGAACAGGTAGGGGCACTTTGTTTTACAAGATGGGAGAAGGAATTTAACTCAGGACTGTGGAAATTGAATATTCTAGAATCTCCCAAATGTTGTATTTTTCTCCTAGAACATGTTGATCAAGACATCCTCAGGTTGGCTTGTTTACTTGAAAAGTATTCTAATATATAATAGTTCCGTTTTCAACATGTAGCCTGGAGCCAAAATGGCCTTTTTGTTATTTTCTGAAGAGAACTACTACAAAAACATGGTTATTAGTCATTAATCTTTTGCTGGCCAGATCTCTTAGAGGCTATTTTTGTTTTTGACCAAAAAACAAGAGACAGGTGTCTCTTCCAAAGAGTGGAAGAAGCCAATACTCTTTCTTACCTCAATAGAATTCAATAGAATTTTTTTCCTGAAAATATGCTTTTTTCTTGAAAATTAAGAAAAAGGGATAGTGGAATAATTTGTATTAAATTATAAAATGGCTACATAAATATTGGTTTGAAGATACGTATCATAAACCAAAGAATGCAGGTCATGTGTATCAAATTTAAGGGCAAACTCATGTAAGTTGAGCAAAGTTATTTTTTAAAAGATCAAAATTGGAAGTGCTAGAGAATAATAGTATTTAATAGACTAAGAAGCAAAATGCCAACCAATGCATCTTGCTGAATAAAAGTGTAATTTGCTCTAGGCATGCACACAATTGCTCACATTGCTGCTTTCTGTGCCAGCTGACGCTTCTGGATATTCTTCAAGTAAGCCCATGTAGAGTACACTATTCCAATCTGGAAGCAACTAGAGCAGTGGTTCTCAACCTTCCTAATGCCACGACCCCCGAGCAGCGATGGCAGCCCCTGAGAGGCAGGTGGGCCGGTACACGCAAACACAGATGACGATCCCAGTTTTGCTTTCCTTCTCTCCTGCCCCCCCCCCCCCGGGACAGGGAGCATGGCAGGTTGGCAGGGCCTCTGTTTTGGCGTGAAAGGAGGCGGGAGTGACGTGTGAGAGGCCGGCAGCTTCTGGTGGGGCTCTGGCGCTCCTTCCAGGTGGCAGGTGTGTGTGGGGGCTCTGGGGATGTTACTAGCCTTAGCAGGTGGTCCAAAGGAAGGGCCACCTTCTGCGCCCGTCCCGGGGGACTTGGGACCCCAAGATTCCTGACAGCCCTTCGGGGCGATGGACAGGAAAATTGGCAAGTGTGGCCCTTCCCTGGAGGTGGGGGCTGTCTCCGGCCTGGGTTAGCGTTTTGCTGCCCTTCTAATCCTGGCCCTTCCTCCCACTCCTGCCAGGGTGAGGTGGCCGTGCTTCTTTCTGGGGCCTGATGCAGTCTTGACACCCCTGGAAAGGCGCAGATCAAGGTGCTGCTGACACATTTGGCCTGCTTCACTCTCCCTCCTCTGCTTTTCTCAGTCGGGGGCCAAGTGGTCCAGGCGAGGGAGGGGGGAGGAGGACCCTTCCTCCTGCGTGCCACCACCCAAAGCTTCGCTCAGGATCCCAGGACTTGCTTTCCCCAAAGTGGCTGAAAGCACTGCTCATCTCTGCCTCGAAGCTCCCGGTTTGCGTCTCGGTTCCTAAGACCATCAGAAATGTGTTTTCCGATGGTTTTAGGCGACCCCTGTGAACCGTTGAACTAGAGCATGAGTGACTAAGCAGGAGCTGCCAATCCAGGAACATGCAGTTGATACACCAGATGAGACCATTCAATATATATATATATATAGTGTGTGTGTGTGTGTATCCAAGTAGAAATATTGGATAAACAAGCTGCATCTTTCTACATAGCAGTTTCCCAAAAAACTGCTATGTTTAAAGTCAGTTCTGTGACTTCATTATAACCTTCCAAGGGCTAGCAATGCTACTGTACCTGAAATTGACTAGACCTTTATTATAATTTGTATTTGCAAATTGTCACTAAATGAGGAATGGCTGTGTGAGAGCTTTTGGTGGCATTTGAGACAAATCATCCTGAATCATTTTGAACTCTAAATTAAAGTTTCAGGATACTTATCCAAATGTAATTTTTTGGACTAAGAATCTAGCTTAATCTTGTTCCTGTTGTTAAATAATTGTGAACAAAACTGAAATTGTCATTATAGAATATGTAGTTTGTATTATGCATAAAATGGCTAGGTAGGGCAAAAAGTCACAAAAGTACACATAGCATTGTTCAGATTATTGAAGCCGTCTTTATAGCTAAGTGTGCCTAGAGAACACACAAAATTGCAACCTTGTATGACTATTTTTATGAGTTTGAGTGTACCAGTGGAAATAATTGTTTTATTTAATTTCCACAGAACCAAGCAGAAATCAGAAACCACAAAGAAAAAACCAGCTGGCAAAAATAAGAAAAAACGAACAGTTTGTTAAAAATAATGAATCTTATTTTTTGTGTATTGTTAAACTTTTGCTGCTGAAAAGAAACATTTGTATCATGCAATTCATAGGAATACTGTTTGTGTCTTTGTATATATATATTAATACTTTTCTAATAAACTTTATAATGCTGAGATAAAGATCTTGCAAATTGTCTTTGTGATTGTTGCTCTAAACAAAATCTTAAATTTGGATTATTCAAAACATTTTGCTGCAAGAGGTGGAATATTTTATCTTCCTCCCCTCTCCAGTCTCTCAAACAGATAACATCTACAGTATGACTTTTAATTATCACTGGTGAAAAAATAATTTGGAAAAGATTAATTAAGGTTGATGGATAATGAAACACCAAGAGGAAACAGGTGTTATTCATTTTTCAGAATGTGAGAAAACAGGAAAACGAGCATTAGCTGATTGGCCTTCTACAATAATAAGTTGAACTGAATGATATCTTCTTTAAGTCAGTTCTTTGACATTAAATTTTTCTTATTGAACTTCTCAATGAAGTAGGTTGACCATATATGCCCTTTTGGTTATTTGGCCATCAATCCCCCCCCCCCTTTAAAGCTAAGAGTTTTGCTTGGTGTATTTGACCCCTTCCCTTTGCTGCTGTTTTCTTTGATCTTTATAAGGATGTTTCCCAGTACACAGGTAGCAAACGAAAAACACAACTTTTCAATATGCAAAATATATTTTATAAGTCAAGTTACTGCCAAGATCCTTTTAGAGGATTTTATTTGCCAGCTTCTAGATGGTTACACTTAGGTCTTTCCAAGCATTTATTTACTGGGAGCGCATCTCAAGCATTACTTGCTTATAGGAATTTAATTCTTCTCAAAATATGAGTATAAAAGTCTCTTCCATCGATAAAATTGAACCCTTGTAAACAGAAAATCTGGTATTTGCCCAACACACACACTGCTTCAATCCTGCATTAGACCGTCGAGATGGTACCAAGAGTAGAAAAGGTACTCAACTGAAGGATCCTAACTACCTGAAGCCAGGATGCAGAGTAGTGTGCTCTTTCAGCAACTTAGCTGAAATTGTCATGCAGCAGTAGGAACTCTGCACCACTCCACTGATCGCGTAGCTGTTTCCTTTGAGGGTTAGGAAATTGGCTTGCTCAGTTGCAAATACATATAAGTTAGTCTGACTCATGAACTAGGATAGCAGAAGGCAGGTTTTTAATTTAATCGGATTTTTTTAAATGGTAAGAATTACTTTTACCCTCCTTGTTATTGGAGGCTCTTCCTTTACTTTCCAGATTCACTAGTTTGAATAAAAGCTATTAATTCGGTTTTTATAAAGCTACTTAAGTGGCGTATTTAAAAAATAAAAATAAAAATCACTATCCTTAATAGCTGATACAGCCTTCAAGTAGAGGGGAGGGGGGTGTCTTGTTAGCAAAAAGTGTCACAGCCGTTCTCAAGTTCAGCTACTGAGCACTTGCTGACTATTTGGAATATGCTGTTGTAACTTTATTATATGCAGATATTCTATTGAACTATCTTGATTTGCAATTTTTAGAGTGAAAATCCTCACACTGGTCATACTGTTTTAAAAAGGTTGACCAGTGCCACTCAGCATTTATACCTGCATGGTTTTAAGTCTTTTTCTGCACAGCTTTAAAGGGGCGCCATCTAAGCACATCAAACAAGATTGCATGTACAGACGTTTACATTAAAACGTTATAAAAGTATAAAACCTCATAATTAGCTATGGTAATATACCAGACTGATTGAAATCTAAATACACATTTAAAACTGTACATTTACAATGGACAATATATAGGTTCGAAATCTCACTTATATTGTTATAATAGATCTAGTGTCTCTGGTGGGTCAATGAGTGACACCGCATGGTATCTGAAAAAGATAAAAGTGACATGAATATTATTTTTGCTATCTGACGAAGTATTGGTTTGGCTCTTTCTATATACAAATTAGTCTTAACAGACCCCTGTAGTTGTTTCAGTTACAGAATTTGCATTCGAGGGTTAGACTTACTTTATGGTCTTGTATTTCTCTCTGATAGACTGTTGTGTATGCTGTGCTGCTCTGCAGTAAGTCTTGTGGAGGTCTAGGAGACAAGGCTTAATACTTTCAATTGTATATCCTGTCATTGCAGCAAGAGAAGCTGTCTGTAAAGGAAAGTCAAATATTTAAAACCTAAGTCATTCTGTTCTTGATGTTCAATTGTCATTTCAATTGCCCAGGTAGAAGAGACCATTCAGTCTGGATCTAATGAAAATAAAGTCTGTGGGTTTCTAGTTTGGCATCATGGTGGTATGGTTGATGGATAGCGGAGCTCCGCAAATCCTGGCCGCTTCATCGTTGGGGGCCCTAAGGGGACAGAGTCACCCTGGAGGGATAACGAAGAAAGGATGGGTCACTTCCTGATCATGGGAGGGTGGCAGCTCTTCCATTTGATCCCAGGCACCCTCCCGACCAACAAAGAAGAGTGATAGCCATTATAGCCAACCAAAGCTGGGGCAACCGAAGAAAGAAATGAGCTGGAGAAGTTTGAGAACAGTGGATTGGAACTGGGTGACATGTTTTTTGATTTCCCCCCCCCTAGAGACCTACTTTAAATAAAAGAACTTTTGAAAGGCTCTGAAGCGCTGAGAAAGCAGCGAATTAACACACAGAGAAAAAGTAGAGACCCAAAAGAGAAATGAACTGTTAATGGAAGAATTTGAAGTTTTAAAACATTGAAAGTCTGAACTGGAACTTATGGTGTTATGATAAGTAACCCTAATCTGCTGCAAATACTGTCTGACTGTTGGAAGAAACTGTATAATGAAAGAGAGTTATTTTGCTTTTATTATGTAACTTTGATAATCAGCTGGATTCGTTTTAGTACTGAGAACTAGAGTTGGTGCCATCTACTGGCCAAAGAAGATATTATATTATTGCAGAGCTGAAAGACCTTGAAAGTTATATGAGATAAGAAGAGAAACAAAAGGCAAACAACATCTGGAAGGCTGTCTTGTTTTCTTTCTACCTGTCTTTATCTGGCCGCCTGGGATTAATTGGCAAGCCTTTTGAAATTCTCTCCAAAGCAATGTGGATTACAAATGATAGAAATTGCCCTTGAAATTGAACACCTAATTTGGTGAATTAATGAGCCATGGGGAAACTTGGCGGGCCATTTTGGATTACAAATATTATTTGATGGAATATTTTACGAGATGCAAGAAGAAATTAAATCTGAAAAACTTAGAAGCAGCAAAACAGCAGACCTTGAGGAGTATAAACACTGTGGACCCTGAGAACAGTTCAGGGACTGAACAAATTCTTTTAATACTGACTTTGACATTTTTGAACACTTGGATGAATTACTGAATAATTTTCACCAACTAAAGTAAAATGATTCAACAAGTATAAATATATTTCAAATGGAAATACTACTACTGTTTCAAGATATTAAGGAAACTATGACAAGGGTAGGGAGATGATGGAATTGATGTGCGATACAGATCAAAGACCAGGTAATTGCCAGCCAAAGATGATGGGAAACGAACAAAAAATTCAGATATTAGAGAATTCAGAAGGAGTGGAAGAAAGAAGGATGGAAGGAGAGAGACCAATTAATGATACAAGTAGATAAAGATATATATCGTGTTTCCCCGAAAATAAGACAGGGTCTTATTTTCTTTTGAACCCCGAAATATGGCCTTGGCCTTATTATCGGGGG
>JANHFT010003850.1:36339-50214 GCA_032467955.1 Pseudoxenodon macrops
AGGTGCGTCTTATACTCAGGTGCGTCTTATACTCCGAAAAATACGGTATAAAGCTGACAGATCTGCTCTAGTTTTCTCTAAAACTGCTTTGTGGCCATTCTGTTTAACAGTCCGAAGGAGTGTATTTCAGATCAGAAAACTGCGTAATTGCATCAGGTCTGAGAACTCAACAATGAACTTTGCTAATGAATTTAGATATAAACTTTCTTATGTACCGTATATAACAGGTTTGTTAAGGAGAATGTTAACTCAGGAACTGAAGCGCTTTTCAAATCTATTTTTTTCTCTCTCCAGAGGATTGTTTGGAACATGTCTATAATGATGCCGTGGGACATCCAAAATTCTTAACTTTGACTATCCTTTGTCACAGTAGTCATTAGGAAAATACTGAAATATTAAATTACTTTAGTCTCCCATGCTGCGTATCTCTTATATGAGATAACCATTGGTTACTCCCCAGTTTCCCACCCCCAGAATGTTTATTCTGTTTGTATTAGAAGGAAAAGATGCGTGTAGAATCTTTTGATAATTTTGTGATTAGATTAGATTCAGCACAAAAACATAGATACTGCACTATAGCTGCATCACAATTTTAGACATTTCTCTTAAACGTCTTTTCATTATTCATGATTTCATAATGATTGCTGATTTTTTTTTCCATACATCCTCTTGATAGGCTAATGCTGCAAAATATCATGTACGGTACTTCATCTATATATTTTATTTTTCTAGGTGGCGAGATTGGCCTAGCTCTTATCTTTGATGTTCTTACCTTTATTGTGTTGGATGATGAAATTGATCCTGACGTAAAGGCCTGTTGCGACGATAAAGCTTCATTTTTCCCTGTACCATATCATAAATCCTTTCCAGTATACGATATTAATATCACAATATTTCCAGTTGACAACCAGCCACCATCCATTGCCACTGGTAAAATTATTATTGCTTTTTATATCTGTATAATTGGATGCGGTGATTGTGTAAGCACACACAAAATTTAGGAGGTAGCAAAACAGATAAAATAGATAAATTTTGTCTTCCTTCAACATTCATACTGCCACATTCTGTCATTTAAAACTTAGGCAGAATGGTAGATAATGGAGGACATCTTCATTCATACTTTACCAGTGGAGCAATAAAGCTTATGTAGGGTACCATCAATAGCAGTAGTCCTTCACTTACAATGGTTCATTTACTGATTGTTCAAAGTTACAATGGCACTGAAAAAAGTGACTTATGACCATTTTTCACACTTATTATCCTAGATAATAAGAGTACGCATCATTCCTGTGAATGATCAGCTGCCAAAAGAATTTCCAGGAACAAACCGTCATCTGATGGTCAAGGAAACGGAGATTGCTTATTTAACACACCTTCATTACATAGACATGGAAACCCAGGACAGTGAGCTAATGTACATCATAACGTCTCCTCCATTCTTCTCCTTTGCGCATTAGTAAGTCTCAGGGGATGTACACTTCTCTGAAGAGAAGACAACTAGTCCTCAACTTACAGCCATTCATTTAGTGACTATTTAAAGTTACAACGGCATTGAAAAAGTCACTTATGACCATTTTTCACATTTATGACCATTGCAGCATCCCCATGGTCACATGATCAAAATGTAGACCCGTGGGAACTGGCATCTATTTATGATGGTTACAGTGTCCCGGGGGGGTCATGTGATCCCCTCTTGAGACCTTCTGACAAGCAAAGTTAATGGGGGAAAGCCAGATTCACTTAACAACCACGTTATGAACTTAACAACTGCAGTGATTCATTTAACAACGGTGGCAAGAAAGATCATAAAACGGAGGGAAACTCACTTAACAGGTGTCTTGCTTAACAACAAAAATTTTGAACTCAATTGTGGTTGTGAACTGAGAACTATCCACATACATGTGAGTTTTGAGGCTCCAATTGGGTATATTTTCTTAACTATTTTCAGATTTACTTAACAACCATGTTATTAACTTAACAACTACAATGATTCACTTAACAACTGTGGCAAGAAATGGAGCAAAATTCACCTAACAACTGTCTTACTTAGCAACAAAAAATTGGGCTCAATTGTGATCGTAAGTTGAGGACTACTTGTAAAAGTATTGTCCATCATAGATAATGATAATCATTAGTGGTATGATATCATTATCTATCAAATTGGCTAGTACAAATTTGACTAGGCTACAGGATCTGGAAGGATGCCAGTAGTCAGTCAGTCATACATTCAGTTCACAACACAATCCATATTTCTTATGCCACTACAAGGTTGACCTATGGCCAGAATTCCTGTACAGTAGGTTGTGTTACAAGTTACAAAGAAACATAATCATGAATTCCACTCTCTAGGATTTGCTTAGCACGCTGTCATGAAATTCCGGTGTGATTGTATGAATTGCATTTGAATGCTGTAGTGTGGAACTCAGTTTTTGCACGATCAATTTTCATTGTGTTTGTCCAAGTTGGACTTACCGTTCCAACAGATACTGCAGGAATGTGCTTCTGTTGTAGAGGAGACCTTCAATTCAGTCACCTTGCAATCTAGACTTCTGTGGCAAGTATAAATGCAATTCCTAGATGAAAGCCAATTGCCATAGCCCTTTTGCCGTGGAAATGCTGCAGAATCTTTGCAGTGCACATTCTGTTCCATCTCAACACTCTTTTATTTAGGTGATTAGCGGAATTGCATCAAATTACGAGCCCTGGTCTTTTTTGGCAGGGAGAAAACTAACTGCAAAGAAGAACAAACAGCAGCCCAGAGTTGTAGGAATTAATCCCAGTTGTTCTCTTTGTTGTTCGAAGTCTGTTTTTCAAGGCAGTTTTGAAATGCGAGGTATGATATTATAACTGCAGTTGAAAGGGTAACATAATCAAGATCTGCCAGGAATTAAGTTGGCAAGATAGGAAGAAGGAGGTTTGCAGGCACCAGATAACTTTAATGTTTACACATCCCTGCTGCCTCCCCTAGCGTTGAAGAATGGCTTTCTGTTGTATTGGTAAAGTGGTAAGAAGAAAACTAGGATTTAAATGTCGCTGCATAAGGCAGATCTTCCATCTGTTGCATGTGATTTTCTTCTATCCTGCTGAGTTACAACTCAGAAACGAGTTCCTAAAAAAGAGTTCAGTGTCTGGACAGCTGAGATTTCTAACTTTGCTGGACAAAACCCAAATATCAGAAAGAACTTTACTATTTCAATTTGCAGGTGAGGTTTTTGTTTAAAAATGCTTTCTGGGTAATGAAACTTCTCTACAATAATTAAGTTGCAAAGATAAAGGGGAAACATATTCCAAGAGAAGTTTCTTTTTTAATTTCAAGGTGGTTTACACACACACACACACACACAAATCTGAGAAAAGCATTAAAAGTTTATGATTGTTTTTTGCTCTCTGAAATTAAATAGCCCATTGTATACATTTAATATAGTAATTAAATGTAAAAAGATTGGTTAAATTTTAACAACAAACTTTTAAACACCAGTAAATGAAAACTGATCAAATTTAGGATTGTACTTCAGAATCTATGAAGGTAAAGCTGAATTATATATAATTGCTTTATTTTTATTAAATCGTTTATTATGCACCTTAAGTTTATTAGGCATTAATTATAAATTTCAAGGCAATCTCTCCACACAGGTTTCTCTTTAAAAGTTTTAATATTGGGCAATATTAACTGGATTGGGAAGAAAAATTGCATTTAAAAACACAAGTTCTCTTGTGAATGAAATTGTATGTGAGTCTTAAACACTACAACTATATTTGCCAGAATGAGCTCTAGGGTTATGCAGTGGTCCTAATTAATATTTCTTTATTGCTGTCCCACATCTTGCAAAATAAAGCTGGTTTGCCAGTATTGTAAACAAGTACACCACATTTCAACAGCTCATGTATGGGCAAATTCGTGATTTGCTGTCTATCACCCAGGCAATGTTCTGAAAATGAAGGATTGTCCCAGCAGAGAAATTAAGTACTGATGCATGAAAAATGGTTCATTATGAGCCATTCATAATAGCTTTCAGGCAATTAATGCTGTGACAAACAGGGGTAACAACCCATCTTGAGCAACCTATAAACCATTCTGAATAGCTTATCAGCAAAATTGTTTTGCAAGTGTGGTTTTTTTCTTCTCTTGCTGAGAAAGAAGAATCATTGGCCTGATTGAAAAAAACAGTGGTATCAAGTGGTTGAAGGAGAATTTTCCTTATTAATTACTAGTTGTATTTTTTTAGCCTAAAATACCATGGGGTTTTAATATGTTTAAATAACAGTAATCATCTCTCTCTCTTTCTCGCTCCCTCCTTCTCTTTTTTTTTGCAGGACTTGTATTTGCTGTACAGGAAGGTGCCTCAGCAGCTATCACAAGTAAACACTTGTATGCCACTGATCTTGACACCAGTGCAGATGACTTGCAGTTTGTTTTAACATCCCCTCCCCAGTTTGGGTTCATAGAAAATATATTACCATCACCTGGTTTTGAGAAAAGTAATGCAGGGATAAGTATAGGTAGGTCTGTGCCCCTTGTCTTTAAATACAGGAAACTTTGTACCTTCTTTGGGGTATCTTACAGCATTCTTGTATATGCTGATAGTTGTCTGCTGGGGTTGTTATCTATCATGCTCTTGTTAGTAGATTTCACTGTATTCTGTGGAGAGACTAATTGAAGGTGACTTCTCATATTTATCTGATAATTAACATTGGCTCCAGTTGTAAATACAATGACTTTTCTCTTATTTCTCTGTAACCTTTTCTTTGCATTCTATGTGTTTTGTTAGTTATCTGTACTGTTATTTTCTCTAAAGGTAGAAATATGCATTTTCATTATTTTTCATTTCCCTCCCCAACATGCCTAGCTTCATTTCACATGGAAAATGTGAGGAAGAGGCACATTAACTATGTTCAGACCAGACACAAGAGAATTGAACCAACTACAGACCAATTTATGCTGTACGTCACTGATGGGAAGCATCGTTCAGTGGAGGCACCATTTTATGTCTTGATTCACCCAACCAATGATGAAGAACCAGAATTCATGGCCAGGAATTTTACAGTAAGGAAGGAAATGGTGTCCCAAGGACCACTTTTAACAAGGCGGTATAGTGATCTTTGGTTTTACTGTCCCCTGTCAAAATTATTCCATCTCTGATCCTCTGCGCACGTATGTGCAATCACGTCAAGCAAAATACAGTGCTATGTTTATTTTCACAATAATTTATTTATGCCTCTTACCTTTTTACCATCCTATGCTTTGAAGTCGCATCATTCATTCGCCTGCACCCAACACTTGCAGAGCTCTTTTATTTCTTGGTTCTTTTGCTAACCCACCCTCTCCTTGGGTACCTAAACTTGATTGGGTTGTTTTAGCTTTGGGGAGGAGAGCATGGAGAATCAATGGGAAAAAGCAGGCTAAATATTGCATCTCTACAACCTGTCTAATTGGCTGAGTTACATAGGTTCAGTTATGTCGTGAGAACCCAGAAATGTGACACCAATCCCAGATAAGTGTAGTTACTACAGATGAGTTGTGAATGAAAATGTACTTCTTCATTCTTTCTTTGCTTTCGTCATTCTTGTGCCGATGTCCACTTTCCTTTTACCTGTTTCTGTTAGTACATTTCTTTCTCTTTGGGTGTAAGTGAAGTAAAACACAAAAAAGCTCAGGGGAGCGCATCCCTTTATGAAAACTGAATTTTGATCTTTGTCTAAATCTTGGAGCTCACTCGTATTAATTAAAAAGAAGAAAGCCCTTGTTACACTGAACAGTCTAATGGTAATTTACTGAGTGATATTGGATTGGTCTGTTGACCTGAGAATTCTACAACTTATCATTCATTTTGTGAAAGAGTTGACTTTTATCTTCTGTTGACTCTTCAGGTGCAAGAGGGACAGATGAAGGAGTTGGATCCATCAATAATCAATGCTGTTGATTTGGATGTACCAGAAGATATCCTCATGTTTACTGTCCTTCAACAGCCCCACCATGGCTTTCTGATTAAGGGAGTATATGGCAACAATATTTTCCATTACAGGGAGGCAATTATTAGTCAACAGCATCATGAAATTCAGGTGGATAGTTTCTCCATGGAGATTTTAAAAAATGGTAAGTGTTGTATTCCTTCTGGCCATGTTGGTTCTTTGAAACACTTTCCACCAAATAATGGGCAATAGAATACTAAATTGAAAATTAGTAAATGAAACTGAATTCCATTAATAAAAGATTCCCCAGTTCATTAATTAAAAATAGTCTGTTAATAAAACAGAGATCAAATTAGAATAAACAGTCTGTATGAAGGATTTTTCAAGATTTTTATCTATTGTGTAAATTTTTAAGCCAATCCTGTTTCCTATATTTTCAAACACAGTTGACTTAAGGAATGTTGGGTTCCATATTTTTTGCCATTTAATTGTCATATTGGCAATAATTTGCCATGTTGCAATATTAATTACAATAACTATCGGTAATTGGGCAGCAACAATAACAAATACGGTAATTTATTATGTGTGCCATTTATAAATTCATAAATCTAAATACATTTTTCCTTTTCCTTTCTCCCCTCCGTTCCCTTGTTACCCACCCATATTCTCTACCTTTCAGGATTGAAGCTTGTGTATCTACACGATGACTCTGACAGCTTAGCGGATGACTTTTCAATCCAGCTGTCAGATGGGAAACATAAAGTGTCAAAAACCATTTCAGTTAAGGTTATCCCAGTTAACGATGAGAAGCCGGTCCTGAGCAGGTAAAGCCACAAATACCTCTTCCAAACTGCTGAGTTTATATCTACCAAATGATTCAGCACTGACCACATTTGTGATTAAAAGAGTTCGTCTTTGGCAAATATCCACCATTACCATTAGCAATGTTGTAATGCAGTATTCCTCCATATTGAAGAACATTGTGTAATGAACAGGGAGATAAAAGTTACTGTAGCTAGTTCTGAATAGGACAGACAGGCACACACACACACACAATGCATATGCTTGTATATGCATATTCATGTAGGCACATGTTACATATGATTTCAATGAAATCATTGTTTGGATGGTTTGGGAAGGTGATGAAAAAGCAACAATATAAGCATGCCCTCTATTGGTCAGTCTATTATTGCGTCAAGAATAGCTTTTTTGCCCTCTCTGTTCATCCAAGGAGACAAGACCTACTTATATCGCTATCTATACCAATCCTTCTTCAACCTATTTGAAAAAAAAGTCTATTTTAATTGTGGAGAGAAAGCACATCAAACTTCTCCTCAGCAGACCTTCAAAATCCTGTACTTTGGGTCATGCCTTCCAGAAGTGGGTTCCTACCGGTTCTAACCGGTTCTTTAGAACGGTTAGTAACTCGGCGATGATGTCGCGGTTGTGTGGGCGTGTCCGTGGGCGCCGCCATCTTGGATTTTGCTTCCGTGCATGCGCAGAAGCTATTTTTTTATTGCTGCGCAGCGAGGCGTGACCCTGAGCGAACCGGCAGTAAAAAGATCCACGATTCACCCCTGATGCCTTCAGAAGTAAATGCAGAAGATTCCCAAAATCACCGTCATGAGAAGAGAACGGGTAGAAAGGATAGTGCAAATTTCCCCTTGCAAGTGAACGTATTGGGCAGTTTGAATAATGCCAGACTGAAACAGGGAACCAGAACATTCCGGAGAGATCTTCCACAGAGTTCGCTTTCCCTTCCACCCTCTTGCTTTCAAAGGCATTGAAAACATTTTGCTTGGAATGTGAGAGGGAGAATCTGGTTGTTTTCCATACATTACCTCCAATCAACTTTTTCCTTTCCCCCCCCATCTTGTATATTATTCTCCTGACAAGAGAAAGGTGCCCTTTTATAATACAGAAGGGAAAGGATAGCAACTGAGCTCTTTGCGTTGCTAGGAAGTTCATTAAGAGGGTGCTTTGAAATTTGAGGTAGCAGGTTTTTTTTTTTAAAAACCCAACAACTTCAAAACAGCCTCCTTGTCTGCTTGCTAGAGGCACAAAGGATCCCATTGTATCCTGGCTCCAAACTGCCTCCTCCTTTTTATAATGTGGCATGGTCACTACAAACAGAAGAGGGAAGGGAGAACAGGTGTCCTTCCGCTGCTAACACAGATGGACACAGACTATATTGCATTAAAAAAAAAATCTGTTAGAAAGCTAGGATGACTCTCTGCCGAATTCCAAAGGGAATTCAGATTCTATTCACCAACTGTTCTCTGTGCTTTATGCTTAGCCCTGTTAATTGGGATGAATTCACAGGGCAGCAAAAAAAAACCTCTGCAGCACTAACGTTGACTGTTCCATCAGAACACCTAAAAAGCCCTTCAGGGAGTTTCCAACATTAAATCTGTACCTTTAAGCATTCCTCGCGAATGCGCTCTTCTTATTGTCCCTTTCTTGCCAATCTCCCTTGTCATTTTCTTCGAGCAGCAGAGGAATACAGAGAAGAGAAAAGAGCATTTTCTAGACTGAATCCAACAGATAAAATGATACTAGTAGTCCCCAGATAAGTTGGAAACGTGGCCCTGACTGGAAAAGTAGGTTGTTACTAGAAATAGTACCCGATAGAATATTGAGGGGGCTCCATGTAGAAAGCATCTCCCTTTGAATGAGGAAGAATATAATTTGAATAACATTAAAAACATTTGATCAAGCTAATAACATTAGATTGACCAAACGACGCACGGCCAACGCTACAGTGCAATATTTGCGAAGTTGAGCATGAGTAGCAATCTCATAGTTTCTAGAGAGTTATGAAGTAATGAACTTTTATTTGACAAACCTAAATACTGGCGCTGCAGGCTTCAGTTGCGTGTGTGTGTGTGTGTTTGCCTATGAGCACAGCCAAGGGGCATCATTCCAGTACATTTGCTGGAGCTTTTTTAAAAAAAAGGTATTTTCCTTCCCCCAAACATATAACTGAAGCAGAAATGGGGGGGCTTACCCTCTCCTTCATTCATTTCATGGAGATCATCCATGGTAAATGTCATAATCCGATTTTATCGGATGATCTACCTCTTTATGATTGCAGGCCAAAAACAATGCTGTGCCAAGCAAGCTTCAGCCTTGGGAAAATCCCACTGGAAAAGCTGTAGCTAATGCAATCCTGCCTTAATGTGATAGAGTGATAAAAGGTGCAGACCCCATGCAACATGTGGCAAGACATGGGGAATTCTGTGGCTCCTTGAAGACTAATTAGTGTAGGATACATATGCTTTTTTTCTTGGGCAACAGATGCAGGAGGCTATTTAAGCTCAGGAGCAATAAAATGTCCCATTCTGTTTGTAATATATATGGGACTTCCATACTCCTACTGGCTTCTCTCCTGGACGTTTAACAGCAGACTAAAGCACAGAAAACCGTTTTTTTAAATAGTCTTCCCCGTATTTATCTCCCATCTCTGAGCAATTTCATCCATTTTGTTTCTGCCTTGGGTGCACAGAAAATCCTCTTGACATGTGAGCAGCTCACTTACTAGTAACATGGTTCCAGTTTTGCACTTGATTAGGTTGCCTTGAAGAGGATGGGAACACTTTGTGAACAGGTTTGCACCATCAATCTTTTTTGGAAGCTTTTTCAAGCTAGAGCTAGAAAAATAATCAGTGCTCCTAGCAGCCAAAACGTATGGATTTGTTCTCAGAATTAAGCCTTTTCACAGAAGTACTTATGACCCATAAGTACACAAAGATGTTTATTTTTTTTTATACCATGTGGCAGCACTTAATCAAATTACTTGAATGAGAAATACCAGGAAATCTCTTGATAGGCTTGTGCGGTAAATTAAATGGGGAAGTTAAAAAAAAAAATTCTGGAAAAGAGCAGTAACACAACACTTCTGTTGCCAATGAAGCCTCATCAGAAGGAAGAATTTTGTATGTACCCCAAAAAAAGGGGTGTTGGAAATGACAGCCAGAATTCTCCAACCCCTAGGAATAACAATAGCCCACGAACTAATAGCCACACTCCATCGAGAATTATCCAGAACAAGACAAGAAGCAGAAGGATGAAAGAAACAATGTAATTTACAAAATTAACTGTAACAATTGCAACCAATTCTATTTGGAACAAACATCACATCGATTAAAAAAAGCAAAATACATGAACGTCAGCTGACAGTCAAAACAGCATCAATTTGATTGGAGCAATACAAAAATCATTGGCCATGCTACCACCCACCACATACATGAGTTCATCTAAGCCTGGCGCTCCATAAACTATTCCATCAACAGACCTACAATCAGCCTATGAACCCCTCAGAATTCAAATCAACTGCACAGCCAACCAGCGACAGCACCAACGCTCAAGCAATCCCCCCCAACCAGCACTTCACCTCCTAGTGACCCACATATGACATGACCTCCCCATCACAGGACCCTCACTTGATACGCCCACACCTGACCCAGCACAAGACCCATCACAAGACCCTCACATGACACACCCCTACCTGACTCAGCATAAGGCCATGATGTGACCCTCACCTGACGTGACCTCTCTGTTGTGGTTCACCGGCCGCCTGCAGAGCTGGCAGATGAGTCGGACAGCAGAGAGGAATATGGGTCAGCTCTGGAGTCTAGGGAAGGCTGGGATGGGGTATCTGCATCAGAGGCAGGGATGTGGTCAGGGTCATCTGGGAGTTGTGTGCCGGAGCCTGTGGGGTCTGATAGCAGCCATGTAGAGGGACGGTGTACCAGTCCCTAATGCGCGGATGCACAGAACTGCTAGAAGTCCGCAGTTGCGAAGGAAAAAGCTACTCTGGAGTAAAGCTGGGAGGAGTTGGATCCTCCCAGAAGACTTAAAAGAAGAGCTACCGGATGTACGAGTTGCAAGAAGCAACTCATTCGGAACTTATTTGAAATCATTTCGCAGCTCCACGTGTGACTCTGATTTCTGGTTTGGTTTTGAATTTTCTTGCTTATTATTGAACTTTGTTTAACATTGCTCTATGGACTTATCTTGAAGGACTTTGGCAGAGTTCCATAGGGCTAATTGAGATAACTCTGCCCAGGCTGGAAAGGAATCCAATTTCCAGCTGCCGTAAATAAAAAAGAGGTTTTTAAAACACCGTTTTTTTGCCTTGGTGTAATCAAGAAGCCTAGGTCAGAACACTTGGTGGCTTTACCTATGCGATATTTATAAACTTCTAGCCTATAAGTCCATTAATAATGCCTGATTTCTTCTCACTATCTGAGTTAGAAAAAGCAGTATGGTATAAATACTTTGTACTTAAGAAGCTAGGCTTGGTTTCTGATGTTCTAAGCTAATTAGTAATGTGGCTTAGAAAAACAAAGCATAGCTTATGCCATACAGCATATTTTGTGAAGCATTTCAGTCCTTCCCAAACTTACTCAGTAGATTAAGCCATTCTCTTTGAATGTATATATTTCTCATTTTTATTAGGCAAAGCCAAAATATTACTAAAACTCTTTGTTAGGCTACCGAATGTGATTGTGCCAATCAATTAATGTGCCAATGTTATCAGGCAATAACATTAAGAAGAACATTTATCTTTATACATTGTTTATACATTATACATTTTTACATTAACTTTATCTAATATTTTTTGCAATATTGGTAGGTTGCCCTGCCATTTTTCCTAATAGGATTCATTAAACTACTGATTTTCTTTCAGGAATCCTTGGAGCACCACCAGCGGTATCACTTCTAACCAACCCAGCTCTATTCACAGCTCAACTTCAGCTGGCACTACAGAATCAAACACAAGCACAACAGGTGATTTGTTCTCCAAGGGTACAAGTAGAAAAAGTGTTAATTGTTTGTCATGGAATGGTTGCTGTACATAGCTGCTTATCCCAACCATTCACATTTTAAAAAAAAAGAGGCACAGAATATCTTGCCTAAAGTGCTCATGCAAATGTATGATTCAGTTCTTTCTCAAGCGTTACTTTTGTAGTTGGAAGTATGTTTTGTGTGCGTGCGTGTGTGTGTATAAGTCATTTAGCCTTTCATGTCAAAGCAATCTAGTTGTATGTTCAGCAGCTGCAACTAAGGTTTTGCTGTTAGTGTAAAATACAGCAGTTTGCAGTATTGCATGTGGTGATCGAAATGTCCTTAGGCACTTGCATATATGCATAGAAAAAGTGCAGTGTAAGCTTTGCTTTCTAATAATCTCTTTCTCAATAGCTTTTCTAGCGCTTAATTATTTCTAAATTTCTTATTTCTGGTCTTTCTGTGCTTTCTGCTCCAGAAGGCATTTCTTGGAAACTTGCTCTTAGTCCAAAACCAGGTCTGGGCACAGCTCTTGCAGAACAAGGAAAACCAGGCCATATTCCATGTGAGTGCTAGGTTTGGTCTCTGTGTGGAAATATGCTGATTGTGTGCAGATGTGTGTAGTGTTTGTGCTCAGTGAAAGGTACACTGCAGTGACCATTTTCAGGTCTTTCTCATACCATGGCCTCAGTGTAGAAGATGTACAATGTGTTACTGAACTTTTAATTTGAAGAGTATAGCCTAGGAATTTAATGTTTAAAATAGGATTAAGTAACTAGCATGTTTTCTTGCTATAACTTTGTGTATGTTTTTAATACAAGTCCATTATGGATCCTCAGAAAGCAATGGATGCTAAGGAGATCTTAATTCAGTACGTAGGTTTAATTTATTATCTATCTTTTTGAGTGCAGCTTTGAGTAGTCAGAATTGCATACTTTGTGATTCCGGATATAATAATTTTTGTCCAATCAGCTAGCTGAACCAATGAGATATTGTGCATTATATAAATCATGTATAAATAAGAGAGCTAACTTCCATATATATATTGATCTTTCATGGGTTGCTGTTTCAGAAAAATGTAGTATTTCTCTCCCCCCACCTCATTCTTAAGGAATGAGAGGTGGTTGTTCTTAATTTCAGACTTAAAAATATCAGACCTGTTTAATACATTTGTATTTTCAAGAGCCTCTGGATAGTATTATATTTAATGGGATAGGATTCAAGATGCATCCCTGTGTTTTTCTTCATATTCTAGCGTCCCTAGGATCTAGATACAGCTTTACAGTTTGGTTTTGAGATAGAACACACCTATTATTATAGCAGTGGAAGGAAATGTCAATCAGAACTTTTGGAATTAACTTTGAAATGTCAGTATGCCTGTCAAAAATGGATTGGTACTGCAGTTTAACCCTTCAAAGTAGTGAAAAAAATTGAGATACTAAACTAACCACTTGTGCTGTGGAATCTTGTCTGTTTAGATCCTGTTAAATACTGTAATTTAGACTGTTTGTGGCAGCTAAACTCAGTCAAGGTCTTTCCCTCCACAAAGGGGTTAAATTTTTAAATGGCTATATCAAAGTAATCAGGACACTTACTTCCTCCAAGTATTCTCTTTTTTCAAACTTTGTAGAGACATATTAGCACTCCTCTGCCAGATGTTTTACATGGTATGTAAATTTACAGGATCCAGTTTCTGTCTCTCATAGAATATTCCAGGTCATTTAAAGTACACATGGCTATATTTCTTTCTATTTAGTTCACTTTTGACATTACCTTGCTTGACATTAGCTGCTTCTGGCAGGCTTATAGTTTGGACTGGCGTGATTTTTAATGCATATATGTATCCTTTAATCTCAATTTTTTAAAACCTCTGACTTCTTTGCAGAAACCTGGAATCTTGGGAGAGTCTCCTCATGGTTCCTTGCAGCACAATACCATGGGAATGTCAAACTCGCCAACTTCTCAGGCTGGAAATCAGTTATTAGGAGAGATGTCCTCAGGTACGTTCTTAGTTGTAGTTGTCCTATTAAGAAAGCTTCCAATCTGTAGAATTTAAGTAGAAGTTTCCAGTAGAAGCTGAGGACGTTTCCTTGGATTCTTTGAAAACAATTTTTATTTTTCATAACAGTAATTTTAACATCTCATTTCCATATATATAACATTTTACATATCATA
>JANHFT010003850.1:74093-89123 GCA_032467955.1 Pseudoxenodon macrops
GGTGGGTTCCTACCGGTCCGGACGGGTTCTACTGAGTAGGCCGCTGGTGATGTCACAGAGCCTGTTCTGATCCATGGGCACTGCCACCTTTTTTTTTTAATCGGTTTTTTTTTCTGCACATGCGCACAAGCCGAGTTTCCGGCACTGTTCATGCGTCACCATCTTGTTTTCAGCCTTTTTGGGGGGAGGGGGTTTCGGGGTTTTTTTCTACTGCGCATGCGCGCATACATGAGGTGTGCCCACGCAGTGCAGGAGGCAGCGAACCGGCAGTGAGGTAAGTTAGAACCCACCCCTGGGGGAGGGGGGAAGGAACATTATGCTCATTTTATAATATAGATGGATGTAGACTTCCAACAAATGTCAAACAGTCCCGTAACAAACTTGCATCAATTTCTATTATGTCTATATTTGGGACAAATGTAGGAGCCATGATGGCATAGTGGTTAGAATGCAGTTGTCAACCCTCTGTTGACAGTATTGCAGGCTAACTCTGCCTATAACCAGGAGTTCAACTTTGACCAGCTCAAGGTTGACTCAGCCTTCCATCCTTCCAAGGTCAGTAAAATGAGAAACCAGATTGCTGAGAACAATATGCTAACATTTGTAAACCACTCAGAGAGGGCTGTAAAGCACTGTGAAATATAAGTCTAAGTGCTGTTGCTAAATGTCAAGGGAACTTTCCAATTCTCATGGTAACAAATTCAAATGTGTTCCCTTTAAAGTAGACTATGAGTTATGAATATCAATTCTGAAGTATTATAGGATTTCCCTAGCCATCAATGTTAGTTGATTTCCCAACAGAAGCATATTAACTTTTGCTACCATCCCTGATCAGCTCTGAGCTTTGTTTGCATGTAAATTTCCCTGGCCTCTCTTTGATAGTTTCCTTTCCTTTCCTCCATTAACATTGGAGACATTCTGTCCACTCACCTTTTGGCAACTTTGTGATGTGTCGAGACTACAACCAACCTAGACAGGAATTCTGGATGCTGCAGTCCAACACATTTTGAAGGTGCTAGACTGGGCCAGACATATCTGAGACGTTATACACATTTCCCAATCCTCTTGTGTGGATGCTTGCTGGGAAGAATTGTACCGCAAATGGGAGGTAGAATTTGAAAACAAAATCCAATTGCACATAAAAATATATATAGGAAGAATATATGTGCATTTCATATAGACTGGAATGTGTTGTAGAATGTGCAAAGTGCACTTGGTAATCTACTTGAGTTATTATAAAAGCCTGGAATTGAATAAATATTCTGACAAATTCTGAAAGGAGAAAAAGAGATGTACTAACAAATCAATTTTTAAAAACTCACTGCAATTCACTTTGACATATCAATAATCTTCTAATACACTCTTGTATGTAAATCTGAAACTGCTCGTTGGAAAAATGTAACTTTTAGAAGTCCAATTTTACCTTCCATTATTCCATATTGATAAGTAGGTGAAAATATTTATAAATATAACAATCCATTATGGGCATATAGTTCCCCCCCTTTTTTTTAGTGGCACTAAAATAGACCCCCCCCCTGCAATATGTATTTCAAGGGATAGAATGAATCTAGATAAAATAACACCTTTATTGCTGTAGGTTTGGTTTTATTTGAACTTAAAGGGTGCCAATCTACTTTTGTACCTTAAATGGCGTGTGCTGTGTGCTGTTTTCTACTGTAATATCTAAATTGAATGTATTAATAAAAATAGCATTGGAGATTGCTCAAACTGTATAATCAATTCTCCAGAAATTTTTTGGTGCTGATGAAAGTATATCCCATAAACAACTACACAATTAAAACCTCAAGCTACCCATTGAACAGAGGGGGGGAGGCAATTTGAAACACAGGCAGTGTTTGTTCCTATCTCTGCCTGGTCTCCCCCCCCCCCACACACACACCATGTGGCTTTTCCAGCATGGATTGTCCAGGTGCACGATTGTCATATTCAGTGACCCAAACAATTGCATAGAGTTGTTCTGTTTGCTTTAAAAAAAGGGGGGAAAAGGAAAGTAGGGGTGGGACCACAGGTGGGGAGGAATGAAAAGAAAAAAAGATGAGGACACTTCAAGTCATCACCATTTTTTCCCCTCTGTAAATCAACATATTTACAATAGAGAACCAACAGAGGAGTTATCTGCCTCAAGTTCACTATTCTTTTGCTTCCAGAACCCCAAAAATGCCTCCTTTCTAGGGCATTATAGGATGTACACCAGATGTTTATTTGCAGGGGATGAGAGTAGTAGCATTTGTAAAACTCCTCTTCCTTTGTGTCCTGAGTCTTAAAGCAGGTCTGTCTCCTTTCTCTCAGGATGGATATTCAACAAAGAAAACTACTAGGCAAATATGTATTTTGGTGGTATGTGTCTCTCAAAGATGTTTATTGATTTCAGTCCACATCCAGCAGAGCCAATTGCAGCAATTTACAATATCCAGATTGAAATCTGTAAGGAGGACCGAGACAGACTGTTAAAACAATGCAACAGCTTTCTTTCGACTCACCGCTTACCAAGATAGTTGTTCTCTCTTTCCATCCCTGTATGTTTTGTGTGTTCATGAGAATAGAGGCAATCTCTTCCTGCAAACAGCTATTGAAAAATATATAATGTATTTATATATATATATATATGTCAACATGTACAAGGTAACAGGTATTAGTATAGACATGGCCATGAATACATAAAACGAGTACATATCAATGGGGACAGACAGTAGGACAGGGATGGTAGGCTGGCTGGTGCGCTTATATGCACGCCCCCCTGAAAAAAAATGAAGCATTTAAGGTGAGTTTTTCCCCCCTAGCTTGATATGATATCTCAGATGGAAACTTATGTTCCCACTTTTAGAAAAAGCAGTTATTTTTTTACTTGCTATTATAGAACATGATGTATGGTGTGTTTTTTAAAAGACTTAGGTTATAGGTCAAGCAATTAGAGAGCCAAAGCCAATGCTGTTTTCAATGTTTTAAATCGTGAAGAGTTATAAAATGATGAAAAATTATACCATAATGTGGAAATACATAGGATCCAATCTCTTCTGGTGAGATTATGATGATTTCGGCTTGAACAGCAATAACTTACAGCCAAACAATCTTTGGAAGTTCATATATGAAGACACTATTGAAGTCTAAAAATATTCTAGATGCTGTTGGTGCAGCATGAGTAACATACTTATATCAGTGCTGTTTTTGCGTATAAACTGTAAAATAAAACCAACTTTTCCATTGTACCCATCCAATTGTTAATTATGGCTTTTAGAAAAATGGAATACGAATACACACTTTTTATTTTACCGAGCCTTTGTGGCACACCCATTTCTACAGAAATAGATAAAATAAATGTCTGCAACTACTATGATACTCATGGGGTACCATAGTAGTAGTAGTCCCAAGAGTAGGCATGGACAGTTTCATTTTACACAGGGTGTGAGATGATCCAAACCAATGGGCACTTTTTTCCCTCCAGTCATCCATAATTTACAAAGAGTTCCTGTGCAAACAAGGTTGAGAATAATACCTACTTATCAGAAGGAAGACAATACTTAAAGTCTGCACTCTGGGGACCTGCGTGGACTAATACTTTTCCCTTGAGGTCTATAAACATTCTGGATGCTGTTGGTACAACATAGATAAAAGATACTTTTATCAGTGCTGCTTTTCGCTTATAAACTGTAATGGAGATTTGAAAGGGACCCCTGCCATATAATTAAAAAGACCTACTTAGCCTTTAAAGAGTCTTGCAATAAGTACAGGTTGAACTAGAACATTTTCAGAATCCTAAGAGTTTTAATAATCTTGAGTAGTGAGAAATTGGCTCATTATTTTATTTAGTATTTGCCTTTTTTTCAAAAAGTGCATCCTCTATTAGTTTTTATACTGTAATTTTTTTTAATATATATATATATATATTGGATCCACTCAAAATGGCATATAACTTTACTAGATATAATCCAGCTGTTATTTTCAGATGATAAACTTTGATCTTACTAAGATGAAATTAAACTTTGTTGTAATGTGTACCTACAAACATAGTTTTCTCCATGTTGTTGTATTGAATCCGTAACACCTTATGGTGACAAATGTATCAGGTAAGCTAATATGCATCTAAGAACTTTCCCCAGTATCTAGACAACAGCTAAACCTCAAAACCAACTATTCAGAATGATTCCTACTAAAGAAAACAGATGTAACTGAAATACAAACACAAAATACACACCCAGCAGGACAAGCTAACTATCTTTGTTAGAGGCTGAGGTTAATGAATGTTAATGGGTATCACTGATTAGCCTTCCACTCTTCCCGCCTCCCATGCTCCACAGCTGGAAAGGAGTACTTTAGGCTTCCTTTATAAATACAACCATCTTCCTACTGCCTTTCTTTCTTTCTTTTTTAAGCAGAAGGGAATTGAAGGAGAAAGACAACAGTCAAGAATCATGCTTTTACTACCGGTTTTGTTTCAGATACTGTTGATTTCATGGCTTGGAAAAGCAGAGCAAAAAGAAGAGATGCAGCAGAAAAATTCCATACGTGATATGCTCACCAAATACTTAGGGGAACTTGAAGGCATTGTGAGGAAACCTGAGAGGCCGGTGGTATCCTTGGCAGAAATGAAAATCAAACAGGATTTGCCACGAGGACCTCGTTTCATGTTCCCAGATACAGTTAAGGAAGAAGTGGCTGATGATTTGGGAAGTTGGGCTGCTGCAAACATAACCCCATCCTCTGTGTATCCAAAACATCTACCTTCTCGCCCACAGAACAAGAGAGATGCAGCGGCGGCCTTCAGAAAAGATGCCAAAAAATTCTGGGACCTTTTTAAATTGAAGACCAAGTCAAGATCTGAAGAGGTGATCCTTCCAATCAAGATAACGGAGATTTACCAGGAGGTTTGCAACATGCTTCCTTTCTCTCAGGTAAAGAGTGACTGCCACAAATATAGTACTTTCCTATATTTTATTTTAATTAGAAATAAGCCCTTCTATACTAAATAGTTCGACCTTAGAATAGCTCTGGAAGATAAGCTATTTCCCCCCATTTATAGAAGAAAAGCTAAAATATAGGTTGTAAAAATGTACACAGCTCCTAAGGCGGAAAACAAAATATGTATTTTTAATATATATATTTGTGGGTATCTGGTAAGCAAGTAGATTTTTGCAGCTCAAACCTTGTAGCTTAATTGCAACGAAAGTGGTTTGCTGCTGATCTTAAATTCAGTCTGATATCTGAAATATTAAAGGCATAAAAAACAAGAATATTGATAACTTTGGGCTGGAAATTTCTGTTATGGTAGACTTCAGGTTTGTTCTATTGAAATTGCAAAAAGCTGAAAACAGGTATTCTACTGGAGAATATTTTCAGGAAATTCTTAGGCAATACCTTTGAGAAACTTGTAGAAATGTCTGTATATTTCAAAGAGACAGCAAACAGTTTTCCCTTTAAATCTTTCTGCATTTCTAATGATTAAGACAGTAAAATTATGATTTAGTATCTAAAACAATGTTCACCTTTGTACTACTGGCTTCATCCCTAAAGGTTGCAGGAACACTTTAGTTTTTATATTACTGGTAATATTTTTATTCTAGCATAGTACTATGTATGGCAAGTATTTTAACAATGTGTTTCCTTTCAGAGTATTACACATGAAAATTGTGACAAAGTGGTGCTGCAAAACCACCTGTGCTTTGGGAAATGTAGTTCTTTCCACGTTCCTGGTGCTGATGATCGCCTTTATAGCTTCTGTTCCCTCTGCATGCCCACCAAATTCTCTATGAAGCAACTGAAGATGAACTGCACCACGGTTAATCCAGTAAACAAGATGGTTATGATCATTGAACAATGCAAGTGTGAAGTTCAGAATATGGAAGAAATGGAACCAGGATTTCTACACCCAGCTCTGTATTCGAATGAGCCTTAGCACAAATGAACCGTTTGAAATGACTTGATTTTTCAATTGAATCTGTAGTTGCTAAGGGCCAAGAATACTTGATTATTATCCTTGTATAATAGTTTGCATCTGCCTTGATAGAGACTGTTGTAGCTTATATGAAGCAGCACACTCTAAGCATAATTGCAGCTTGTTCAGTAGCAACAATAATTTTAATAGTCTTTATACATGTTTTTAGGGGTACATTTGGGTATGTTTTATGTACATTTTAGAATAAAAGTATGATTCTGATAAATGTGGAACAGAGATTAGGACAGTAATAGTAAACCTATTGGAGTGAACGTTTAGTAGCAAAGCAAAGCTTTCTCTGCCTCCTCCTGCACCATACCGGTAGTATTAAATGCATAATGTGAGTATTGTTTATCCACAATAAAATGATGGAATACTGTCTTTCTATATACTTTGAATAAAAATGTGTGTTTTTTAAATTTATGGACTGAGATTAATGATCTCTTACAAACTCTGTAAAACGACTTTAGCTTCAAGGCTTTTGAACACTTATTTTTCAAAGTCATATTTTTAGTAAATCATGTGCATTTTTCATTGTGAAGCTCTTTGGATATATCGTGGCCTGCATTTGGCTACAATAGGGATCCCACCAGCAATATAGAACGACCTATAAAGCTTAAATTGCCTTTACCTCTCCGTCTTTGTGTAAGTGCCTCATATTTGAATTTCAAAGGGGCAAAAAAAATATATCCTTGAATTGGAATTGAAGGAAAATCAGGCTACCAGTTCTCGGCTGAAAACTTCCATATTTTATAGCCCAGCATTGATGGTGCCAAATGTTGATTAGAGATCTGAACAGCTCATTTTTAAAAATGCAATGACAATATTCTAATATATGGTATTATAACCAAAAGAAAGTGATAATTATTACATTTATATGCTGCCCAACACTCAATAGTAAATATACTGGAACTCAAGACCTATTAAAGAACTTTAACTTCCATCAATTCCTTTCTAATGTGTACAATTATACTTTACATTTTCCCCATAAAATATTACCTTTTCCCCATGTATCAGTAGGTATATACCACTATTTAGAAGAAATTTAGGCACAAAACTACAGTATTATCTACATGCATACATCAATCCTAGTTCTAAGAAGTGTTAAGTTTAAGGTTACTGCTGATAACTCTTAATGAATACTGTAAAATTGCTGTAATGTTCAAACTTCAACAGTTAAGAGGTATATCAAATAAAAGGTAAACACATTTTAGCATGGTCTTTAGCAAGCACCATTACATGCTCAAGAATATCAAATTATTTCTCAAGTATTCAGTTCTCTGAGTGCTGACCACAATTCCTAACCTCTTTCTGCCATCCACCTCAAAGGGAATTCTTTTAGAGGAAGAATTTGCTGGATTAGGACTGAAGTGTGAATATGCACCATTTAGAAAGCAAGTGTAAAGAGAAAACAGCAGCTGTAGTAATTGTTAATTAGATTAATGCCTTAGCTGGGGGGGGGTGAGTGTTTAATTAACCCAGCAATGATCAGCTGCATGTAATTAACACTGTATTCTGTTATATCAAGGATGTGTTAATTGGATCTGATTTTAAGAGTCAACTCCCATATTCAGAGCAAGCTGAGCCCAGGTGCTAACAGAATATTGCTTCAAACCAAAAAAAAAAAAAAGGGGGGGGGAGGCAAAAAATTGCCGCCCAGGGAGAGTGGTCAAGGGCTTCAGTACAATCACATTTGATTGTACATAGGACATGGGATGTTCTGAAAAGTACTGTAGCTGGTGTATTTTGAGTTTTTAAAATTCAATTTAAATATTCTGGGTTTTCAAAGGTATTTCCAGCGGGAGGAGAAGTAATTAACAGTTCCCAGTTATTGCTATACTTATCTTACTTAAATATAAGTAATTGTCAGCCTCCAGAGTACATTTCCCCCCCTGTTTTAAAAATCAAGGTTAATTAACAAATAGCTGTTCTGGATCACAAATGTCCTAGTAATGCCTAACAATTAACAAAGTATTGCATATTTATTGTTAGCACAGATTTTAGGGAGGTTGGTAGGGGCTGCAAAATTTTTGAAAAATACTGTGAGCAATGTTTAAACCAGTATCTGAATAGAATAGAATTCTTTATTGGCCAAGTGTGATTGGACACACAAGGGATTTGTCTTTGGTGCATGTGCTCTCAGTGTACATAAAAATACAAGATAAATTTATCAAGGATGATAAGGTGCAACACGTAATGATACTCATAGGGTACAAATGTTAATGTTAATAAATGCTAAAACACATTCGTGTAAGAAAATAGGAATGGGCTACCAACTGTTACAAAATACTCCATAATACACCAATAGGAAGATCAGTTTCTAGCATCCAGGACAATTATGTAGGCTTTTTTGTGTAAGGCCAAAAGCTAAAATATTTCCCTATTATTTAAAGTCCATATTGAATTGGGTTAATTGGTGAGGATTTCATCTGTGAACATGCTTTTTTTTTGGTCAAACTATTCATTTTATGCTTTAGTCCCTTTGATGAGTTGTAAATTATATATATGCGTACTCAGGAGTAACACTTATTAGCGCAACAGTGTTTTCTCAAAGTTGGGAATTGGATTACAGCTTGAGCACAGTCCTATAGACACCTTCTTCAAAGTACTTCATCTTTAAGTAAACAGGGCTCATTTTTATATAGACATGTACTGTCATACAACTGCAATATAACATCCAGGTTAGTGTAAGAGTTAATGTACTGGACAAGAAACCAGGAAATCATGAGTTGTAGTCCTCGTTTAGGTGTGAAAACCAACCCTGGATGGCTTTAGCTTGCTTATTTTCTCACAACTCAGCCTCACAGAGTTGTCATGGGGGAAATAGGAAAGGCAAGTATTATATTCATTTTCTGTTGCACAAATGACAGGTAGAAGTATAATAAGGATGCTAAAAGACTCGCTGTCAAACTTCCTGTATAAGAAGCTAGCCAATTCAGAGCTAGTAGTTTTTAATTGAATGAATGAATGAGTGAATGAATGAATGAATGCATATAGTAGATACCAGAGGTGGGTTCCTACCAGGTTCGGACCAGTTCTACCAAGTAGGTAGTAGGCCCCTGGTGACGTCACGGAGACGGTTCTAATCCGTGGGCGCCGCCATAATTTTTTTGGGGAATTTTTTTTTGAATTTTTTCGGGTTTTTTTCTTCTGTGCATGCACAGAAGCCAAGTTTCTGGCACTGCACATGCGTCACCATCTTGTTTTCGATCTTTTTTTGGGGGGGATCTTTTGTAACTTTTTTGTACTGCGCATGCATGCAGGCGAAGTGTACGCGCCCAAGAGGCGTGCCCACACGGTGCAGGAGGCAGGAAACTGGCAGCAAGGTAAGTTAGAACCCGCCCCCCCGGCCATACGTTAAGTTGTAGCACAGATTTATTCAAGCCTATACACAAAAATCTAATCTAGTAAGAGTCAGCACTAAATTGGCGCTAGATAAGTAAGAGTCAATGAAATTCAAGGGGGCTCAACTTGGGTCATTTGTGGCAATGCAAGGACTCTAAACTGATGACAAGTTTAATTCTGCCTACTCCTCTCCTACAGCTTTGACTAGTAAATCAGTGCTAAGTCTGACATGCATTTTATTAGTTACTATGTAACTATGTAACTTCTTCCCCCTATATTTTTGCTCTGTTTGAACCAGAGCAACTCTTTTGTACCCAAGGGACATTGGGAGAGAACATTTTAAAGACCTGATTTGAACACAGAGGATGTGGCCTGTCATGTTATGAAATCATAAGTGGGGATTTAATTTAATCATTCAGAGCAAAATGGGTGCCCTATGTTTTGCATATTTAAAGTACTTATTTTTTTGCTTAACCTTGTCCAAATGATTAATCATTTTGTCTTGTCAAATTCGAGGGTACTTTGTACAGCCAATGAGTCACCAACTCTGACCCATTTATAACTTGATAACCAAAATGGCATTTTCATTAGACTACAATTCAACAGGCACAATATATTCAACAAATTCATAATACAAAGTGCATTTAAATAATTGTGTAGGCCTTTACATGGACCTTAATTTTTTTTTAATGTGTACCAGACTGCTTTGAAATCTTTATCCAAAATTTCTCTTTTCTATCATAGACAATTTAACAACAACAAACATACCAAATAATTGAAAGTTAAATAACTCACCTCATTATTAGTTAAGAATCTATACAAGGCCCAAACATCTTGAAAGCTACTATTTGGCACTAAGACTCTGGAAAAAAAGAAACAGAGATAGAAAATTAAAGGATTTTTAACACACAAATATTAAAAATGTTACAGCATACCCCCTTTCCTGACAATTTTATACACATATAAAGATAGATATGAGGTTTAGATTCTAAAACCTAACCTGATCCCAGAAAACACTAGTCAGAACATGAACAGGTAACTTTGTACATATTTATACTGTCTACCCTTATGTTGCTTCTGTTGGGCAAAAAATAAATATATCATTTACTTTTATTATATTTTAATCTCTATATCAGCTATGTGTCAAACTGGGTGATCTGCCATGGACCACTAGACTTGTGCAGGCAAACTAAGTAGCACAGCTCAGAGCAGCCTCTAGAGTGGTCTCACTCTGCCAGTACAAGGCTAATCAGTATTATTTTCACAATTATCATATCTAATTGTTTGAGTCTTTACTTGAGGACACCAAACCACAAACTGAACCTGGCTCAGGCTCTGTGCAAGGTAAAAACTGGATAGCCTGTTCAATGATTATTAACAAGCAGAACCACTAATTATATTGTAGGGGGCTGATCAATCCTAAAAAGAGGGAAGTTAAAAAGCAGTTGGCTGTTTGAGGGGAAAGGGGGGATTTAGGAAATAGCTGATGGAGAGACAGGATTTAATTAAACAAGCTAATTCCTTAAATGCTGCAAATTGGTCTTAAGTAACATTTACCACATAATCCAACCAGAAAGAAAAACGTACAAGAATTTCTTTTGCCTAAGGTTGGAGGAATGCCCCACAACTAATACATTTGAAGGCAATCCATTTTTGAAGAAAAAAACTGCAGCACTAGGAGATACTTTGGGGACTTCTTCAATAGTTAGTCAAGAGTCAGACTGAAGGACCTATGAAATGCTTTATACAAGTAGTTGTTGAATGACCGTTCATTCAATGACTATACAAAGTTATGAGAGCGCTGAATGGGAGGGACAAGACCATTCCTCATAATTCCAGCTGTTGTGGTGCCCTGCATCATGTGATTGTGATTTGGATGCTTGGCAACCAGTTTGCAATTATGGCAGTGGCAGCATTCTGCAGTCACATGATTGCCATTGGCTATCTTCACTGCTGACTTTTGACAAGCAAACTCAATGGGGAAGCCAGATTCATTTAACCACTAAACGTTACTTAACTTAACAACTGCAATGATTCACTTAACAACTTTGGCAAGACAAGTTGTACAATGGGGCAAAACTCACTTAACAAGTGTCTTGCTTAGCAACAGAAATTTTGGGCTCAGTTGTGGTAGTAGGTCTACTATAAACAATTTTCATCATTTGGCCAAACTAGACAGTATGTATATATGCAGCATAAGTGTTGCTTGATGCCTGGTGGTCTGGGCTACAGGAATTGAAAGCTGTTTGAATGTAAGTTGTGCATGTGAGATAAGGAAGTTAAAAGTCAAGTTGACACGGTAATAGAAGGCAAGTGGTGAAGATGAATTCAAACTACTGTCAGGCCTGCAACTACCTCCTTCTGGAAAAGACAGAGCAATTATCCCCGCAAACAGTTATAAATAAGAGAGGGATGTGGATCAGGATGCTAAAGCAAGGCATGTTGGATTGCGAAAATGGCTGGACTGGGAGATGAAGCCCAGGAAACAAGACTGGCATTATAGAAATTGCTCGGAAGTGTCTTAAGAGTTATAAACAATTGTGAAAAGTAGTTCCATAGACCACTCCAGATGCCTCCTCCTAAAATCAGGACAAGGGAAGGAAAAAGTCACATATACTGTGTATTAGATCAGGGATTCCCAACCCACGGCCCACTACTGGGCCTATTCAGAATTGGGCTGCGAGAGCGATGGATCAGCATGCAGGTTGAGCTGCACATGCATGCACCTGCCAGCCGCTCACATGACTTGGTCCCCACCCCACAACTGGGCCGCCAAGCCTTAAAGGCTGGGCACCACTGTACTAGATATCTGAGCCTGAACTACTGAGGTAGCTGAGAAGGATACCATGAACATTCTAGAAGAGATTGCGACCTGTCTCACCTGACTGGTTTCAGGCCACATGTGCAGCTTGGCAAGATTTACAGGAACAACACTCATTGTCTAAGTCTGATCAGTTTTCTGATAGGGATAATTGTTGTTTGGATTACTATGTGAAGTGAATGCATTCCTGTAATATTTAATAGCAATGAGCTAAGTATTCCCCATCTCAAGAACCCATTCCTGGAGCCTGTATATGAATCCCAGAATTATGTAGCATATTTACATGGCAGTAGGTATAGAAAATAAGTAGAGGAGAACAAGTACAGGATACAGTACATGCTACTCAATATACTTGTTGATATGCAAAAAGTTATGTTTAATGGCCCTGTCATATAACATCTTGCCTTATGTGATGTTAGTATCACTGTATCAAAAATGGGGAGCCTAAGGCCCTTGGCTATTTTATCTAGAATCTAGAGAATCCTAAAAATCCTCGCCGTTGTTTCACATTCATTATGTGATCAATTACTGCTCTCTTATGGCTATTCATGTTTTTCAAATGGCTGAGAAAACACTAGGTTATATCACACACAAACACTATTCAGTTCATGGATACTCACTGCTGAATTCCAGCAAGAATTTCATTCACTGTGCTCATTAATTTCTGCAGACCCATAAAAGCTTCTTGAAATGAAGACATATTCGAAGTCAGGGGTATTGCACTAAGGTCTACTTTTTGGAAAATTTCAAAACTAAAAAAAAGAGTAATGTTAAAAAATTAATTACACATTAACATGGACTCATTTTCCCCACTGCAATCCAATCCCACCAAATTTGCCAAAAACTACTGTATACAGACATGAGATTTGTTCGTAACTGATGATCCCGAACCCAACACTATCACCTCTGTCTAAACCACAGCAGTCAAGAGACTTCCCTCCAAAGTATTAAGTGACAAGGCCTAAACGATATCACATACTTTAAGATTCCAGTCAAAACAAAGTGTCTAGGGGAAGGGAAATATTTTAATGATGGCATGTTGCCAGGGCATGTTTGTGCTATAGTAGATATAAGTGGGGGAAAGCCCCCCCCCCCAAATGGCTGGTTAAAAAGGGGGAGAAAATCATTCTTGGAATGATCAGTTCATTATGTGTGAAATTACTTGAAAATTATAGAAAGCAAACTATTCTTTCCAATAATTAAGTAGCAATTTTGTGGCAGAGACCCTTGTAGGCAGTGAGTTGGACCAGAAACACAAAACGACAGAAACGCAAACCCAGTGAGGTGGACAGTAACAGAAAGAAAATACTGGATTTTCCAATATGTAAGGGACCTGCTGAAGTTTATTCTTCCCAGTTCTCTGTCTAGTCAGTTATAGGGATTAAAAAAAAGAGAGAGAGAGAGAATTTAGAGTTTCAGCAGTCCAAACCCAAAATTCAAAGTAAAATTCAAAATATCTCACCAAGAAGTAAATTAATTTGGAAGTAGTGGTTTTAGACTTAGCTGTGAACATATAAGCAAATCCTTAGTTGAAAACTCACCGGTCCCTTTCTAAGAAAGGCTTTCCAGCATGAAAAAGCAGCTCCCTTCTTAGCCTGAGTAATGAGCTGAGTCCTAGTCAGTTCAGAGGAATGAGGGGGTCGGTATACAGGGTAATCTAGCAAGTGTTTTCTCTGTAAGCATATTTTTGTCATTCTCTGGTTTTTGTCATTTTGTCATTCTATGCTTAGTAGGTCCTGAATCTGCAGACACAGGACCTACTATGTCCTGTGTCATGCTCTAGTGCAGAGATTTACTGATGGTTTCTAAAACTAGTTAATATTACGTGAGTGAATATGCAGTCTATTGGTGGCAACACGATATGCAGAAATATTATTGATACAGTGGCATTCCTGTACCTGGCACTTTACTAAATTACACAAGAAAATATTAGGCAGCTCCCACCCACAAAGAATTCAGAGTTCATGCTCAGCAGTGGAGCATGTCTGCAAGAAGTCATGATACACATGCACTTTTTAAATCCTGTAAGGTAAGTTTGATATTAGACTTTATTTAAAAGGATACTGATTTGTTTTAGTAAACATTGTTTTAGCAAATGGTACCTGAACACATTGATTCTGTTCCATACATTTTCAAGGACGGACCAAATTTCCATATGTCTATTTTCTTTTGCTGAAGGCTCTGTTAATGGAGACTTATCTCCTGTCTGAGTGTGTTCTGACAAAATCACATCTTCCATTTTTTCACATGTATCATTTCCCAAATTAGATTTCAGGGTATCTTTAGAATTTTCTCCTGTACTTGACTCCATCTTAGGAAAACACAACGAATTATTATGTGGCATTCCTCAAATATTTGTAATTGACTATTTACTATGTGCAGTACTCTTACTGCTTCTTTGTTGTCTCTTCTCTCCCTCCCTTCATACTGTTATTCCAATCTGTCTTCTGTTGGAAACCCGCAAGGTAAGAAAGCAACAGGAATCAGAGCCTAAGGGCTTCTATGCCTGGAGGTTCCTCCCATATCTTCAGTTTGTACCTCACTGCTACTACAGAAGCCAATTCTTTTTTTCAGCAATGAAATATGGTTCTTGTTTTATCCACAGCAAATGGAATACTAATTTCCATTTAAAAGGAAACAATTCAGACACAACTAACTTTTTTCTCTGAATGATGATAAATGTGAATGCCATCAATCTTGTAACCAGATTTATGCACTTAAAAGGAACTATGGGGGACCTCCGGGGTGACATCATGCTGGTGCAGGGAAACTGATCGCTAGTACTTTTTGCGTATTTGGAAGCTAACAATGGAATTACATGATAGAGAAGACACAAAATACTACAAAATATGGGGGAAATGGTATAATTGGCTAGATTATAAAAACAAAATCAATGTATGAAATATTTGTTATA
>JANHFT010003850.1:114044-128966 GCA_032467955.1 Pseudoxenodon macrops
TATGTACACTGAGAGCACATGCACCAAAGGCAAATTCCATGTGTGTCCAATCACACTTGGCCAATAAAGAATTCTATCCTATCCTATCCTATCCTATTCTATTCTATTCTATTCTATTCTATTCTATTCTATTCTAGACATCTTTAGCATGAGCATATTTTCTTTTTTTTGAGAATTTTTCCTTACCATTCATGCTTAGCATTTTGTTACATATTCATTCTAGAATTCTCACAATCCAGTATAGCTTTTGTATTTTGGTATTTGTGAGACTCTGCGTGAATTTGGATGTTAAACATTGATATTGAAAACTTTGACTTAGATGTCTAAGATATTTATGTTTCTTATACAAAAATTTGAATATGTCCATGTTTAAATTGTAAGCCCAATAAAAGATGCCTTGTGATGATGTTTCTTGTGATTATATGGACGCAACCGAGCAGCTTACTTGGCAGTTTTAGAGAAGTGCTTTGCCATTGCCGTAATCTGAGGTGTGCATGTGTTTTAATTTGCTAGTCTAGATTATAATCATACTGGTTCCCATTCAAATACAAATTAATCCTATCCTGCTTAGTTTCCAGGTTAAGTCAACCAGATGGCCATGGTTAAAAGTTTTTTTTTTAATCCAGATAATGAAAATTCTAGAAACAGGAAACAGAGAATACAACCTTGGTATTAATACTGTATTAATATGGTATTCTATACAAGTGAATATTTATAGTGAAATAGAGTCAAACAATATCTGCAACTGTCTGCTTAAATTTTGTTTCTTTAAATACCTGCACATACTGTAAACATGAAAATAAAGTAAGAATCGTAAAATGTAAGTTTATTCATATTCAGCCCTTTTTGGATTTTTTTTTTTTACTTTGACATTTTTTGCATTGTTTTTAATTTAGTTTCCCTTTTGCCTTCTGGTTATTTGAATTTAAATGATTATTTGAAAGAAATCTAATACTATAACTTTCATGACTTTGTATGCCAAACCTCTAGCAAATGCCAGTTCAAAATGAATGTCAGATTTTCCTTCTGCTTGGTAGGATATTTTGAATTAACCTTGACTTGGGAGAGGTCATCTGCCAGCCAAGTCATTACCTAAGATTCAAAGACAAGTGTCTTGTTTCCTTGATGTGGCTGGATTGCTCAAGCTGAGGATGCTGAACTGCATTTTTTCATATTGGAGAGATTTTTAATTTAGTTTAATTGTCCAGTTCAAATAGTTCAATGAAGACAGGATGAGACTAAAAGCGTTTGCTCTTATTTCAGTTTAACCAAGGTCTGAATTACAACCCCACAAAAGGCCTACAGGCTATACGATGCAATTTGTTTAAAAAAAAATAAGGAATTGCTTCTTAATTCAAAGTTTAAATTAAGGATATGCTTTAATTTCAGAAAATACCTGAATTATTTCAGTCAACAGCTCACTATTCTCAATATAATATTTGGTAAAATAATAAGTGGCACGCTAGTTTGATCAAGTATAACAAATGAAAGAAATTATTTTCGCTACAGCTGTAAAGATCCATTATATTCAGACATTTGAAACACCTCATTTCATCCTCTGATCAAGTAAGAAACTCATACTGAAACAAAACATCTGTATTTCTCTTGGGTGGTAAGATTACAGTAAAGCTCTAGAAAGTTTGTTACTTGTATATATATTTGTCTATATCTGTATGTGCTTATACACACATAGAGAAATAGAATACTTCATTGTCAAAGATACGTCAAAAATTTTCTTTTTTGTTTTTGTAAACATTCTACATATGTGCTACGTGTATATATTTTTGAAGAATAACATTCTTTGTATTTTCATGATAGGAAGAAATAGTTAAGATTTTTTTTTTCTTAAAATAGGACATTACAAGTATAGAAAAACTGGCCAACTGTTGTGAAGAAATGTGAGTATCATTTTGTTTTGTTAAAGCCTTTATAGACTTTGGCAATAAAATGCATGTGTGAGGTACGCTTAGGGCATTAATGAAAGCTTAGCTTACCTTTTTCGCAATGATTCACACGGTGCTTTAATGAAAAAAAAGTTCTATCTGATACAATCAAAACAATGCTTTCAAAGCATGGTCCAGAAAGGGGATTTATTTTGTTTTGCTCTCTTTTGTTGGCAAACAGTTTGTTGATTATGAGGAACATCTTAGTTCTGTAAGTGCAAATGCAGTTTGTGTTTCTTAAAAGTCTCAGCTGCCGCTGAAAGTGAAAGAAAAGCTTTGCTTAATGGCGGCTCAGATGTAATTCATCAGAGTCAAGTAATGGATCCCCAGCCAACCTGTATTGTTCTAGTTGACTGAAGTGCACCATGGGAGTTCTGTCTTTCACTAATAATGCTGTCGTCTGTAGATCAAGACCTCGAAAGCCATGGCAGCAGACCTTCTCAGAAGTTTTTGGCACTCGCTGGAAGATCCTGTGGTTTATTCCTTTCAGGCAAAGGCGACCACTGCGCATTCCCTACCACTTTGCCAATCACGTCTAAACAGATGGATGGTAGGCACAGATGGGTTCTCCATGCTGGATGTGTGTTGCAGGTTTTGTGATAATAGAACTATGGCACTCCTAAAGTCAATTAAAATCTACCCACCAATCTTAGACGTCACAACGTGCCCCAGGCTTTATTTTAATAATGAAGATCTTTATTCTGCTTAGGGATTAAGGCGCACTTCTCTATTTACGTTCAAAGTGTACTTACATTCAGATTAGCATTGCCGAGAAATCACTGCAGGTTCATAATAAAAACAATGATTGATGTACAAATATTACTTTTCTTTTGATACAACTGATTTTGCTAAAAATGCTGTCATTTACACAGATCAACAGGTTTGGAAGTATCTTGACTGGATTGCATTTCTTATTCTTTTTTTATCAGTCATGCTAGCTGGATTATGTAGAAATGTCTGTTTTCCTATTCATCAGTTTTAATGCCTCCAATGCCTTTTTATTTATGATGCATGATATTAAAATGCAGCTTATCTCTAGAGAAGACTGGCATTTTAACAGTGGATTTTTAAAAGGAAGAATGATGTTTGTTCCTCATGTTTAAAAAAATGTTATGTAAAAACAAGACATAAAATCCATTGCTGTTTTGAAAGTAAAATAGGTTATAAAATGTGCAATTTTCTCTTCTTTGTACATGCAATAATTAGCCTTAAGTGCTAGATGTGTCTTAGAAGTATACACTGAGTTAAAAAAAGACGCTTATGCCATGATCCAGCCAAAGTTAAGCACCTTTTAAATCCTACTTATATTAGCGATACATTTAGTATTTTTTTCATTCACTCCCAAAAGAACAGACAAGCTGCTATGTTGCAAATGGAATACTGGCAGATACATTTTTCTGGGTTTAAGCTGCAATCCTACACACTTACCTAGAAGTGATTTATTTTGAATAGATATGCATAGGATTCTACTAAGTGCCTAATTTTGGTGCGATTGTGCCTATAAACTTTATCAACATTTACTATATCATATCTACTGAAAACATATACAGTACTGTGTTGTTGTTTCTATGTGCTATGTTTCTTGTTTTGTTCTGTCACCACTAGAAGTATTTAAAATTTAAATTTCATGCGTTCATAGATTGGGTAATATATGTTGAAGATATTTTAACAATAGTATTTATATAGTAAATATAGATGTTACATTTAGCCTTATCTACCCTGTATTACATTCTAAATAGATATGAAGCAAAGCAGGCATGCCTGTAAAGCAAAATTATGATTGCTAAAAATAGGTAATTTAAGTTATAGATAAATCAGTCTTTTGGTTTGCATCCCAGCTATTTTTTAGTAATAAAATTTTAGAAAGATAATTCTTTTGAAAGGAATGTTTGCTAATCCGAGGCTTATATAGAAACAAAATCAGTGATCAGTTATCAGTTTTGAAAATTGTCTAAGAAATATCCATTTATGTAATTAAGAAGTATGGGGGTATGGAAGTGGTTTTGAGCTTCTGGATAAAGGGCAGGATATTCTTCTATAAATAAGTGGAAGGACATGTTGGCTCGCGCCCAGGTTTACAACAGACATGACGTACCTGTGTGCACTGTTGAGAATGCATTTATTTCATTCACTTGGCCTTATCCTATCCTTTCTCCACTTAACGATTGCCAAATAAGTCAAGAAGTGAAAGATAAGTTCAGTTCTTGCATCTGTACTGTACTTTTGAGCCTTTGTGCTTATAAGAGCAGCAAGCCTGCCATATCTAACTGTGAGGCTTATAGTTACAGATAGTCCTCAACTTACGACCACAATTGAGCCCAAAATTTATGAGTTGAGAAATTTGTTAAGTGAGTTTTGTCACATTGGTTAAGTGAACCACTGCAGTTGTTAAGTTAGTAACACGGTTGTTAAGTGAATCTGGCTTCCCCGTTGACTTTGCTTCTCAGAAGATTGCAAAAGGGGATCACATGACCCCGGGACATTTCAGCTGCCATAAATATGAATCAATTGTCAAGCATCCGAATGTAAATCAAATGAGCATGGGGGGGGTTCTGCAGTGATCATAAGTGTGAAAAATGGTCATGTTACTTTTTTTCAGTGCCATTGTAACTTTGAATTGTCACTAAAAGAACAGTTGTAAGTCGAGAACTACCTGTATTTGTGGCCAGATACATACTGGCTAGAGAGGCAGCCCCAGAAACAGATGCGGCTTCTTTTGAGTTGCTGAGGGGTGCGTGCAGGGATGCTTCAAATCACCTTTTCCCTACAGATCTGGACTGGTGTATAGTTGTATTCCAGAGCATCCGTATCATTTTATGAGTAATGGCACACAGAATAAATACTGATGACAGATGTTAGTTCAGTTGATATGCAAAAACAACAAATTATGCTAAACCATTTCTGACAGATGTTTACACTGATTATACATGCATCTGTTAATAAAACATTCTGTTCACTTGTTTCGAACAGCTCCCATATCCTCTTTCCTTATGTCTACTTTCCATTCGTTCTGATTGGAGATTATCTTGTCTTCTAACACTTTTTCATAAACGCCAGCTATGTCATCTTTCTGAAATTGGCTAACTTTCTTTCCCTTTTCTGTCATGGTCATTTTTTTCTGAAGATCCATTCTTGACAGTCCCCAAAATGTTTGTTCCACACTCAAGAGTCTCTCTCTTACCATGCCTCTATCCCCTTCGAGCTTTCATCATAAACAATCAAGTCAACCAGGCTTTTAAATTTATGTGCTTGCTCTATGTACAAATGAACTGAATTATGCTTATGAATTTGGGGGGGGAAATGCAACTTTTTCTAAGCAGATACTCACCAGATATTCACCATTCTAATTCATTTTGGGTTGTCTAAAACAGTCTAGTCCTTTTCTATAATTTCTTTTACTTCATTCAAATGACCTAGTACAGGGGTGTCAAACTCGATTTCATTGAAGGCCACATCAGGGTTGTGTTTGTCCTCAGGGGGCTGGGGTGGGCGTGGCCAGCTCAATGTCACTCCTGTTGGGGGCACCTGTAGTGGCCCAAGTGCTCTGCCAGTGAAAGCAGAACTCGGGAGGGCCACATGCGCCTAATAGGTGAATAACCTCTGTGGTCCAACTTAGCTTTCCTTAACTATTATTTCCCCTATCACCTTTTAGTAAGAGAAGGTGTAAACTATCTTACTAGCTGTAGTGTACCTATGCCACATGCAGCATTCCCTGCTAATGGAGAGTACAGTACCGGTCATGACCTAAATGCAACCAAAATATTGTCAACGTATTCTGTGCAAGTTTCGATCTCCAATATAGAGACTTCCTTGGAACTAAATATCCTGTTGCTTCACCCTGTCAGACAGGAGTCATATATTATGTAGTGACATATACAGAGGATGCTATGAACTATAATAGCTGTGAAATAGGTTTATTACCAAATAATTCACAGGTGGATTTCACCATTAATCCGACACCCATCTCCTCTTATAAATACTGTACATGTTGGCAATTTTTATTACATTACTAGTATAATTATTTTGATGAAACTATTACAGCTAGTTTGGTCTAGACAATCGGTTTTGTCAGGAGACTGAGTTCTAGTCCTGCCTTAGGCACAAAAACCTCCTGGGTGACATTGGCCAGGGCTTTCTCTGAGTTCAGCTCAGCTCATGAGTTGTTACGGGGAGAATACAGTAGGATGAGGAAGGCATATTAGGTATGCTCCTTGAATTAATTTATAAAAATAATTGGGATATAAATAAACATCACTTTATGTTTTGCATAAACTTTGAAGTAGCTCTTGGTAATTCCACCTTCAGAACTTTTGCACATAATAAGATATTGATTGAACTTAAATACTATATAGATAGAACATTTCAGATTCATTCCAAAATGAGATGACTCTGTTGTCTCCCAAATGTCTTAAAAGTCACTTAGACATCTGGATCCATTTACAGGGTTTAATGACTCTTGAATGCATTCTTTTACGAACTGTTTCTGCAACACCAATAGATTTTAAATCAGAAAAACTAGTCTGTGGAGAATGTTCATTGATAACATTTAGCTCAAAACTAAAATTGAGAATAGAGAAAGCATTGAAAGCTAAACATATATTAAACAGACTGTTAGTAGTCTCTCATGCAATCCATACTGGGTTGTTGTTTAAATGTGGCAAAAAAGTGTTATGAATATGTATTTTCCCAAAAAAATAATGCTACCTAGAATATACTTACATAAAGCTTTGTCCCATATTGTTTGTACAGTACTTGAGATATCTACCCTTATTTTGTTCTTGAAGTGCCCTCTCTTGGTTGATTTGTGCAATTTCATTACTATTAAGAAAAGTAGGTAGTTGTATGCCTTATTTTTTCATATATACATAATTTGTAGGAGAAAAAAATCATTAGATCATGATGTGTGAGTGATGCAGCAAGATTATATACCAAATTCTTTCCATAAAGGAAAAGAAAAGATAATACAGTAAGATTCTGTACTTTCTTGATCTTCCAGTTAATAATGTTAGCTGCTTGACTGATCAGTGATCATATTAAAATGGATCATAAAAATAATTATGTTCCTGTCAAAAAACAACAACACCACAAACCAAGGTGTGTCAAGGAAATAGATTTTTGTGCCTGTTAAGATAAAAAGTTCAGTAAAATGTTTTCATTCTAAACATTCTCCATATTCTTTGAAATATTGACATATAATGTCATATACTGCATATAATAATGTTGGTTTAAAGAGAGTATTGAAAATATCTGTTTTGAGATATTACCTTTTTTAATATGGATAGTCCTGTGGATTTTCATAAACATTAAAACCCAGATTTAGGAAAATGTTTTCCTTGTGTATATAAAAGATAATATTAGGATAATAAATTGAGAGATTAGTTGGGACTAAATATGTTTTAATATGAGTAGGACAGCTGCTTAATTTTCTTTCTTATTCTGCATCTGTTATATTTGTTCATAATCTCTTGATTTTGGTGCATGAATTTAAACGTGTTCAGAGTAGATGATGTTCACAAAATGCTAAGTATTATATGGTGCAAATGATACAAATTGTTTGAAAATGTATTTTGCACCTAAATTATTTACAGATATTTTAGACCGCATTATTTGCTTAGTTATATATTTTAGCATCTCTATTTAGGATCCCATGAAAATAGTTTGGAAAAATTAGCAATAGTTTTGTTTCCTAAGGACCTATTTTGTAACTGCAATTCATCTCTTCATAAAAAGTTCTTATAAGATAACCATATCGCTATCAATATCTACTTATATAGACAGTATGTCAGATTCTCCATTGTCCAGAACTGTTGTTAAAAATTGCAATCTTAATTCACTCTTGCCCTTTAGAAAGATGAATTATAATTCTGCCTTGTATGTGCTAGGAGGAATATATTACCAAGAGGTCAGTGAATAAACTGAAAGAATGCCTTTTAATAACAACTGAATAATTATATGAAGGCAAATTGGTAGGCTGATGGCAAAGTTCCCAGTGATCAGAGTGATAGGTTGGGTTTTAATTGACTGATGGAGGTTTTAAGGACTAGCATACCATTCTCCACTACCATTCCCAGGTATATGGCTTACAATGGGGGTCCAAGCATTCCAGCCCTTAACGGGGCCCACAGCCCGTCTTAGCTGAACCTTCTGTGCATTCTGGCAGCCATCTGTGTAGCACAAGTGACTTGGCTCCGTTAGCCTACAGCCGCTTCTGCCTGAATTCCAGTGTGCTTTGGATGCATGTGAAGCCGCCGTACTGTGCCATCTGCAAAGCTTCTTGGGATAAGTAGTTCCATTGCAATCCATCCTTTGATATTTTTTTCCTGATATATCAATGACAAAAAGTATCTCTTCAGCTACAATATTATTAAAGTAAAATATAGAAAAATGGTTTGACTGAAATGTGCAAGAAGGTTGGACTTAAAATTCACGCTGATGCAGCTGTCGTTTGTTTCTTAAATCATGGGACCTATTTGTAAATAAAGGAATCCTATTCTAACGTTGAAGGTTTAATGCTCTGCCAAATGTGATTCTTATAAATAAAAGTCATTTGTTTATGGACATGTCATATTTCCATATTTGTTCCTGCCATTTAATAAGACACCTTCCTATTAAAACTAAGAATTTTGCAAATTGACTTTGGGCAAAAAAATAACCTTTTTTTTTTTATCAACTCGAGATTTGTATTAGGATAACTTTTACCAACAGGATAATTTGGATAAAACTCAGCAGCACTTTTTCGTGCAGCTGTTGATAAAAATAGGATCACCAACATAATCGCCAACGTCCTATGACAGATATGGCACAAGAAAAAGAAGAATCAATCACCTGTGTTTCCAGTGAAATCCGTATGTGTCTGGTTCATTACAGGAATACATTTAGAACTTCTGGGTGACTTGATGCTGTGGCTATCAAAGATCAGCTTAGCTGTGCTCTATTTTCCAGGACATCCTGATCCTCTTTTACCTCTGCATAGGGGCTAATATAACTTTCAAAGCCTTTATAGGTTACCATCAATTCTGCTGATAGGATTTGAATTCTGTTAGCACGCAACCTTGGAGCTCCTTTCCTTAATAATGTCTTCAATCTGGTTTGGGCTGTTCAAAAGCCAAATTTTATCAATTTTATGAAGAGCTACTATTGACCATCTAATGATGACATATTGATTGAACACGCCATTTGATGCTGCATACTGTACCACCAGAAGATCTTTATCCTTAGGTTGCTCTGGCCCATTTAAACAGCTTCCATCCAAGAACTCAGGAGCAGAGTTTTTCAAACTATTTCATGGAAACTGAATGAATTCCATGAGAGACTAAAAAAATCCCACACTTATATAAGGGCAATTTTCTACCACTAGAAATTACTGTTGCCTAAGCCTACCCCCTTTTTTTTGGGTAATGATATTTGGAGTGAAAAGGTGATGCAATGGTACACCTATTTCCCACAATAATTAGAAGTGGAAAATAGGGGCTTTAAACAGGACACTTTATTTGCATTGTACTTCTGACTTTTGCCTTAGCGGCTGATTGCTTGTAACAGTAAAGCAAGAATAACGTCCTTCAGCCTGACAAAGTGAAATGTGTAGGAGTTTCCTGAAATGTCATAGTTTAAAGGAAATGTGGGTAGCAATAATTAAGATGATGAATGATTATTTTCAAAATAAATGTCTTTTTAAGATCTGGTAAGAATAATTATATATTTAAAAATAAAAAAAGAACCACCACCAGAACTTTCAACTGGCATATGCCGCGTCTATGGAAGTACTGTATGTACAGTAGCAACTTTCCATTGTTAATTAATATGGCAATCTGTGGTAGTATCTCTCCCTGGAGTTCTAGGAGCTTTTAGACCTAGATATGTTTCAGAAGACCCGTTTTCCTGTATGATCTCTGCAAGTCGATTGTAGTCATTCACTTAACCCTAATAAATGCATGGTGGTTGTTTTTTAAGAACGGTTTCCTAAAACATGAAATAGAGTAGCTTTAGCAAAAGAAATCAGATAACAGTAGAAAACTGCCTAAAAATACTGAGGTAAGGATATCCTTCCAATCACAACTCAGGTCTATAAAGTCCAGCTCCCGGGTATTTATCTTTACACAATCCCATGGACTTCCATTTAATGATTTCTGAACATCAGAATATGGAGAGCTACTGATAGCTGTATATTTAGAACTGGAAAGACATCAGTTGCACCATTATTTGAAGTATCTTTTTTTATTTGCTATTCTAAAAAGCATAGTGGTTCTTCTGAACAATTTGCAGCCTAAATGCCATGATAACTATTGTTCTATGATGACACGTAAAGGATAACATTTTGTAACAGGAAATTTATTTATTTTTACTCCAAATCGAACTCCTCTACTATTTGATTCACACCTGTTGTATCTAGACTATTTCTAAAATCATCAAAACTGTTTACATTCAGCATTCATTGCTGCTTTCATTTAACTGTTGGACTATTGTGTGCAGATATGATTGGGAGAAGGGAATTTGAGGATAATATCAGACTATAAGGTTACTGTTATTGTTGTACAGTAATATCCTGAACAAAAATGTGTTTACTTTATAGATCTTATTTTTGTACTTATATTGGTGATTATATTTGGGTTACATTTATTATTATTATTTTTTAAATGTGGGTGATTTAATTTACTTCTGTTAAAAATGTTCTGTACTGTATTTTTGGAAATCTTATTTATAAATAAACTATTGTGTGCTTGTATTCCCTTTAAGAGGTATAATGCTGCTTACAAAAATGTGTATATTTGAACAGTTTTCTAATATTTGAATTCAAATCCTAAATTCCTTACAGAATTCCATCTGTAGTAAACATGTTGCACATTAGTTTTTATAGTTTAAATTAAGAAACTCTCTAAACATACCGGTAGTTGTAGTTCCATATGCAGAAAATCATGAAATAAATCATTAGAACAATGTACTTTGTCACTTCTGTTTTTCATTATTGTTATATTACGTTTTATTGGATGTAATGGATATTTCACAGATGATTAATATAGGGGTTTCCCCCCCTCCCCCGATAATATGTGACTAACCAGTTTTGGGAACAAATACTAAAATAAAAGAGTCTGCTGTGATCCAACAATGCTCATATACAGTATATATTTTACTATATGTGGTATATTATCAAGTGTGATGGCTAATAGCACAGGTTTGCATAAGAAATGTGCACATCACACTCAGTAATGAAAAGTGCTCCCCGTATGGAAGAGATTAAGTCAAAATATCTGATCTCTATTAATGGACATATTTTATTTTTTTACTATTTTTAGGTATTAAACAAGTCGATATATTCACTTCCCATTTGTCTTTCTGAACCACATTTATGATCATAGATCATCTTATCTTTCTTTTCATGTGCAGTAGTTTAACAGAATTGGGAGGCTGAAAATTAATTTTGAAGAGTTGCCTGATTCCACATTATGAGCAAATGCATGATAACAGCATGGTAGGTTAGCTATACTTATATGAATGGCAATTATATGAGCGTCCAAGGACCAATGTGAAGAAAATTGGACCCTGTGGGTATCCAGCTGAGTAAACAGGCTTGAGGAGAGATAGGGGATATGTTGGTTTGAATTAAATACAACAAGGTAAATTTTAAAAGAGACAGTTTTGATGATAATAGAAGCAATTTTCCGAGTTCTTGTGTTCAGCTTTATTTCTCTAAACAACTCCTTTGCTAAAATTTGGTCTGTAATTGGATGTGACCTTGGGTTCAAGTCACACATACAGTTCCATACATATATGTCAGGAGATGATACAAAATCCCAGAGACAACTATCTAATATCCTTTGATCTTTAGATTTTTGAAATGAAAATAAAGAAGCATTTTCTTTAATTATCTGTGCATTCAGCCATATACCCACAGAGAAGAATCGTGTCAATTTAATACCTTTGGCATGGCAGCCTATGAAACCTTCTGTACTAGAAACATAGAATTTGCCAAATAATGAACAGAAGTGCCCTCCTTTTAATTTAAATGGCAGTCACATAATATTGTGGAATGCTGTGCCAATAAGGTAAAATGTTTCACTTATTCCTGCTCATGTTCAATTTATTTTTGCTATGGACTTCAGAAAATATGTTAAGAATTCTGTGGAAAATTTCCAATCCTATGTATACTGGAGTTAAATTGCTAGCATGTATAAATTATGCTTGCATAGAGCTTGGTCTGTTAATAGAAACCCCTATGAAGGAATCTTCTGTATAGATTTTGAAACGAACATAAATTATTTTCTAATATTTGTTTTTAATAGCTTCTTGCATCAAATACTATAAAAAATGATTCCACAGACTGACATACAACCACAGTACTGTAATACTATTTACATAGCACTACTGACATAGAACTTTTAAGTATTTATAAAGAAGAACTCATGAAAACCATTAGGGCATTTTAATTGATTTATTAGTTGCATGCTTTGGATTCACACCAACTCAGTATGTAACAGTAATACAACGAAGAAGTAACATTTCCAATTTGGTTCATCGAAGTCAAAATACACCAGTTGTTAAGTCTATGTATTATATCAGAGAAATGTTGTAAATTAAGTCGATCCAAGTTTGAAATTACTGATGAGAAATTTGTTCACAACAGACCTTGTAGGAGCACAGCCATGCTTGTCTGTGGTAGCAGGCCAGAGTGGACAATGACACTGCATTTCCTCAGGTCATGTATGGGAGGCCCATATCTGCATACAGATAATAGCTACTCTGATTTTCACAAGCAACAAAAAATAACAAGGACAATGATATTTAATGGGAACAGGCCTTACAACAAACCTACTTTGCCACCATATCTATCCCAACAGCACCACCACTGGTCCACCGCAGATACATTAAATGATGACATATGGTATTATTGCTAACAATATCCCTCTGAATTTTTGTGTACTGTAGGACAGAGGAGATAAACTTTATGCAAAGATAAATACAGTAATGGACACAGGTTTTATGTTAAGACAGACCCAAGGAATTAAAGACGAAAGTAATATCAGCATTTTTTCAACCTTCTAAATCATAACTGAGTACAACTATTGTAGATGTTTAAAATGACCATTTTGGGTTTTATCAACACCACTGACTGGGAAACTGTTGAACTTGCATAAATCAGATTTCAGGCTTTCTCAAAAGGTCTCTGCAACCACAACGGGGGTATGAACACATTACAATTGCTAATTGTGAAGTGTTTTAATCTGATTTACATGTTATCTGCATAAATCAACTGCTATCCTTGCCACCTTATACCAATTTAAACCCTGCATCATCAGTCCAACTACACTGCATTGAGTATATGAACTGCAGCTATGAAAGCTTACGCCTTTTATTTTAATAAAATTTGTTAGGTGGAAAAGTAGCTACAAAGTTTGATATTTAGTATACGATAAATCCCTTTGAGCTGCATAAATCTCAAACTTGCTGCACATTTAAAGAGAACTCACCAACACAAGAAAATTGGAGGCCATTTTTTAAAAATAAAAACGATAAACTTAATGGAAATAACATTACACAAGATTGTATTGTAAATTAGAAAATAGTTTTATTGTTCAAAGAAGTTTCAAAGAACTTTAGACTATCGACTAATTATTACCACCACATTTATCAACTTGCTTCTATTGGTAACATCCCTGTTTAGTACCCTGTCCATCATGGCAGAGAAATAGAAGATCACCTTTTTTAGTAATGATTATGAATTATCTTTCACACTCAACTCCCTTGGTGTCTTGAGGGTAAGATGGACAGTCTGTTTTTACCAGTCTCTAATGTTCTGGAGGGTTAGCATGGTCAATGTTGGCATCAAGCCTCAAAAGGGAGCAAGAGCAGGTTGGTAAGTCTTGTGAGAGAACCAGCCAGCGTTCTGAAACCAAGCAAGCCTTGAGGGCAGCAGCCATCTTGCCTTCATTGTATTCCAATGCCTGGAAGGAGACACCAGCCATCTCAACTGCTTCAAGCCCTGAAGGGACCTGCAGGTACACAACCGTCCAAAGTATAATTTGTGAGTCCTGGACTTGCAGCCCTTTTCGAAAAGTAGGTGACAATTATGTTCAGAAGGCCTTTTTACATGTGTCTTGAGTGCTAAATCTACCTGTTCCTGAGTTAGAAGACAACTGCTTGCTGTCACTCATGCCCGAATTGGACTATTGCAACATACTCCACTGTCCTTGAAGATCACCTGAAAGCTACAACTGGTCCAGAAAGCGGCAGCATTGCCAGTTACTGTATAGGTATGTCTATATGATATCTCTATTCTATACTCTGAGCTGCATTGGTTTCCTACAGGCTTCTGAGTGCAATTCAAGGTGCTTGTTATCATCTATAAAGCCCTGCATGGCACAGGTAAGATAACCTGTGGGATTGCCTTTCTCCAGTGCGCTCTGCTTGTCCTAGATGTTCCAATAAGGTGGGCCCTTATTCCTTGAAGCAATGCCATTCCTGTGTTCCCCACTCCTGACGTATAGTGGCCCTTCAAAAGGATCTTGGCTGTTTGCTTAGGTGTTCAGCCAAGGATGGTTGGAGTTTCCATCCAGAAGAGCAAAATAAACATGAATTCCTGATTGCTGATCAGTTTTTCACTTTTTGCAGGAATTGTTTGGTTCTTGTACTTTGTAAGCTGCCCATAATCAGAATGTTTGAACTGGAGAACAATATAAATGTAATAGAAGATAATGATGATCTAGATAAGATATATAGATGATGGATGGGTAGGTAAGTAGGTAGATGATAGATAGTGTCAGGCCTGCAATTTGGCCTGCCACACTTTCAGCTATTCTACTATGCAATTTTCTGTTGTGGGCAAATGGGAGGGAGTATTGTGTGGAGTTGGAGACGTGGTCATGTTTACATTCTTTCTAGTAAGCCAAGGTCATCCTTTGTCTTCACAACAGACCGGAACGAGGTGGGGGCATCTGCCAGCATGGCAGAGAGAGATTGGACCATGTGACGGACTTGTGGGTGTGAG
>JANHFT010003851.1:11379-25240 GCA_032467955.1 Pseudoxenodon macrops
GGGAGGAAGGAAGGAAGGAAGGAAGGAAGGAAGGAAGGAAGTCTTGAATAGGCTTAACATCTCTATTAATATTTTAAACTCTCCCATAAGCCCCTAAATGGAGGAAGAAAACAGACAAAGACCTGCATCCACATTGTCTTCTGTTTGCCTAACACAAAAGTAGTTTCCAACTGCAATGGAACAAAATCCATTCCCTTTACATTATCTCTCTTTACAGTAGCATATTAAGATATTAATGACTGCAGTTATTAATAATCAATTACAGCAATGTGCTACTTCCATTACATATTTTAGATGTTGTTACAAATATTTTCCCCTCTCTGTCTCTGTATCTCAGGAGTGGAACTAACTAAAAAATAATGAGCTAAACCCTTAGAGAGTGAGCAAATATAACCAAATTTAATTTGAATTAAACTAATGAGTAGGTTTTGATAACTGACGATTATCTGAGGAAGCAAAAAAAGGACAAAAATAATGTACTACAACATGTGCTCTGCTATCAAAAAGAATAGGAAAGCACACTTGTCAAATGCACAAAGCAAACACTTTTTAATATAGCTTGTGCAGCAATTAGATTATTTGAATTAGATAATCAGGAAAACAATTGAAAGGGGTAGTAGGGGAGATAAGTTATATAGGCTAGACAAGAGTGAATTATCTTGATTCCCCTATAGTTGTTGCTTGAATTATACCTCTATTGAAATTTGGTCAATTGTGTTTCAGATACTGACCAACCTCTACAGTGTACTCTCACTCTGTGTGTGTGTATCCTAGTATCGGAGGTGGGTTTCTGCTGGTTCGGACTGGTTCAGTAGAACCAGTAGCGTGAATCCCCCCCCCACCATTCACCAAAGTGGCAGCGATGACCAGGTAGACATGCCCCCAATTTTCTGGCCGAAAATCAGTGCTCCAGCCTCAAATTGGCCAGGAAAAAATACCTGGAAGTAATGAGGGTGCACACATGTGCAATTCCGGCATGACTCTGAACCGGTAGGGACCCGGTACCCACCCCTGCCCACTATATATACGGAGAAGAAGAAAAATCCAGTTCAGCCTCATCCATTTTCAGTTGGTTTGTAAAGTCACTTCTATGGAAGAAAAGAGAAGAAAAGAATGACCAGAAACAAAATGAATGGGCTCAGATACAATATGGGGGGAAAGACCTTGGGAGAATAGGCCAAGAAACATGGCTAGTGAACAATCAAATAAGAGATAGCATAGCCCACAGCTGTGGAAGGATTGTACTTTAGATTTTGAAGATTCTGTTAGAATTAGCTCGTCTGATTGAGTGTTCCCTGTCTGGTCCACCTAGTAAAGCTGACACAATGACGGTGAATGCACCATTGGGAAATCTAAAATACCCAGAATATATATATATATGTATTAAAAGGGAAATATATTTTCTGAATATATAATTTACTCAAAAATCTCTTAAGTCACACATCTCTGACCTTAACTTGTGTTCTTCAAAACACGAATCCATCGGGTAACAAGAACTGGTGTTTCCAATTCTTGATTCCAAGCATTTTTGTATTTGTTGCAGATATTTTAAACTATCTGTTTATGTTTTGACAGAAGAAAAATAGGTTTGGATTCTGAAATTAAATTCTTCAATTATCAATAGCATATTAGATATTTAAAAACTGCTAAATATTAGGTCCATATTGAGCTGTCATGACATATACCAATATACCTCTGTTCTTTACATTAATGATAAGAACATTCTGTTTGCAATCCCTGATTTAAAGTAATCATCAAATAGTATTATTTAGTGTAAGTTATTTAATGCTGATTTAAAGTAATCATTAAACAGTAATTGATTTAGTGTAATTATGCTCCCCCATTCTTTCCAGTAAAAGTTTTTCCACTGATTTAAAGACTATGCCAAAGAATTAAGTGTTCATATGATTCTGTATCAAAACCAAATTTATCACCAAACAGGGCCTAAATGTTTTACAGCTAATATAGTTGGAGGCATTAAATGAATCCTAATAAATATTGTACTTAACAACTGCCAAGACAATAACTTTCTAATTTGCCCATAATAGCTTGTTCCTCAAGGGCACATTTTGAATGCCATCCAACATGAGATGCTCATCATCTGGCACTATATTCTCAATCGTTTTTATATTTTTCTATCTGTGTGCTTGTTTTGTTTACCACAGCCTTTTTGTAGGATGAAATGACACCTGTGCTGTTTTTTTTACTACTCTACAAACACAGACAACTTCCAGCATCTTCCTATGTTTATCTTTTGCATATAAATGGCTTGCTTGCTTTCCCCTCTATCATATATATATATATATATATTTCTAGACTTGGAGAATAAATCAGGAAAACTATCTATCACATTCTTCCCTGCCAAATGCTTTTCTCTTATGTTCAGGAAAGGAATCTCATCTCCTTTCAGAGGATTTATAGCGATATCAGATGGACTAGCAGGTTCAAGGCATTGTTGTTGTTTAAATTAACTTCTCCCTCCAAGAGAAGACTCAAAGACTCACCAAGAGTCAAGTTGAGTTGACTCTTGGTGTCTCCCCACCCCTCCTTCGAATAGATTCCCTTCTTCCTGAGGAACTGCCTCTTCCTTGTAGTCCATCACAATCTGCTAAACTTGTGTTTATAGTGACTGACTGGGGAAACCTCTAGGAGTTGAAGTCCATGTATCTTAAAGTTGTTAAGTTTGAAAAACATAGTGTTAAACCAATGACTGTAGAGGTGGCATATCCCATTTAATAAAGCAAAAGAGGACCCCTTCTTCTTGCATTTATCTTGGCATTCATAGAGTCATGTTCTTCATAGAATCAAGAAAAAGACCTGTCCAGTAGCATTGAAAGAGGAGGTCCAAATGCTCACCTTCAAACTATCCTCTCAGCAATTACTTCTGAGATATTCTGAAACCTGAGATGTTATCCCAGTAGGTAATATATAGCAACACAATGAATTTATAGGCAACGGGTAACTTAAACAGGCTATATAATTGGGGGGGGGGGAGATTGTCATCTTATGTAATTGATATTAAGTAAATGAGAAAAATCTACTTTGCATTTTACATAGTCATGCAACTAAATCCTTTGTAACTATTTGCATTATGACTATTTAAATTCCACTATGCTGTGTGTAATTAAATTCATTAACTGCAGCAGATAATTAAATGAAGGAATTGAAATGATAATGTTTTATTAACAATGTCTAATTATAGAAACTCAAGCCTTATGATGAGAATGCTAAAGTAATCAATTCACGTTTGATTTGCTTGAGTGAAAAAGTTTCCCACACCTTGTCTTTGCCTCCACATTGCAGCCATCCTGTGGTTACATAGGATGTAGGGTATGCCTTTCCTTTTTTAATATGAAACTTGAGGCTTTAAGATGTGATATGCAATTTGCTTAACTATAGTGATCTCTTCACTATTATCATAGATATCTAGAAAGTTACCTAACTGTAGACTTTCTCTATTACACTACCTATCCTTGTAGCTGCAGGAAACAAAGCCAGAATGAAATTTGCTATCCTGATTATTGTCCTATCCCAAATGTTTTTGTTTCCAGTCGCTTGATTTCTTTTTAACGTAATGAACAAAATGTTATAGATTTTATCCACCTTGATACTCCCGCTATCAATAACTATACAGCATTTAAGTATTTATTTGTTTGTCAAGCGTGTATATGATTACAAACAAAGAATAAACATGATTGTGAATATATAAGATGTACAAGCATGGTTATGAGTATATGATATTTTATGAATACACGGGGACATTAGGACAGGGACGGTAGGCACACTGGTGCACTTATGCACGCCCCTTACAGACCTGTTAGGAATGGGGTGAGGTCAACAGTAGACAGTCTAAGGTTAAAGTTTTGGGGGTTTGGAAACTACAGAGTTTCTTCCCTAAGCTACAATTACTTGGGACTTCAGTGTGAGTCATGTCTAACTGAAAATGTCTCTGTGAACAAATGAGACAATGACCACTATGAAGTATGAAAGACCAACAAGTCTGGTCCTTTAAATCTTTCCAGAGAATGAGAGAATAGAAGATCACCATGAATGAATGGTGCTGAATGGTAGCTCCTGCAAGGAAACTATAAAATTACTGTGTCCCACAAGTTTAAATGACAGGAGGCCAGGGAAATGACATCTTTGCTCTGTAACAGTCAAACTGCCCTTCCAAAGCCCATTCAGAAATCTTCAATGTAACCACTTTATGGATATTAGAGACCTTCAAAATAGTGGACTTAATTTGATGGTAAAATTCTTGCAAACATCTAACCCCAATTCAAAAGAAAGTGTCACTGATGCAGATAGTTAAAAGTGAGGAATAAAATCATGCTACAGACAATATTGGTCCTTCTTTTGAATTCTCATTAGTCTGTCTTTTGTCATTCGAAACAATTTCAACATATAAAGGAACACCACAATAACTGAAGCACAACAGGCACCAAATAAAAATAGGGAACACTAACAGAACAGACTTCATTATTGATCTGCAGGCTTTGAAGGAACCGTTTTATATCCTAGACTACCGTTCTGTACATTGCTTTTTATTCATTTTTTTAATATCGGTGTTTCATATTTTTTTCCCAATGGCAGCAAGCAATGAACAACAGTAGGCAAAGGCAGAACATTCTAACACTTGAATGCAGATGTACTAAATATTATAGAGAGAATACACCTATTACTTTATCATATCATAACTTGGAATAAAATAGCATTTGAAGGCAAATATCTGATGTCCACAGACATCCATTTAGATGGTGGGACTTCCCTGTTCATCTTAACCTTGCGAATTCTCCAAACTGGCTTCGGATGGTCTCTTGGCATTGCTGCTCTCCTGGCAGATAAACCTCATTGGAGGCAATCTATTTTCACCAATTTTGTGAAACTCAAAAAAATTGGCACATTCACACATTAGGCCACAGTGCCAGAGTGTTTTGATACTAGCACATAATTAATTGAAATACAAATATAAATATGGCATATTTTGAAAATGATTTGGAAGGTGTACTGAAGTGGCTTGGCATTTTTCAAGTTTTTCTGAGGGCCTGAAGAAAATGTTGGTGCTGCTACTTTAAATAAAGTCAATGTCACTTCAAGGATATAAGGTGCCCCTAAGCCACATTGACTGATGGTGCCACCTCCCACCAATGAGAAGATTTGGAGTTTTAGAATAGTTTGGAAAGAGGGGCAAGCATTGGTGCCATGTAAGCTTTATTTAATGCAGCTCTTAAAACATCACCCTCCTTTTTTCTACTTTATGGGGAAGCCTTAAAAAGTTATGAATAGTAGAGAAGCTGTGCAGTCCCATGAAGTCTGACGGTTTCTTCCCCCAATCTTTTTCAAAGCACCCTTAACCTTAATAGATACTAGGCTCCATCTATATTCCAATTAAAGCTATAATCTCATGGCTCAAAAGCATTTGCTTGTCTTTTTAAAAAAATTGTTGCAACTGATGTGTATTTGGGACATTTGCAGGAAAAAGGGGAGGAAAAGCCTGCCCTTTTCTAAGAACATGGTCAATTTTATATTTTAAATGCTTAACATGATTAGAAAAAAAATAATTGGCAGGTGAACCTGGAGGCCCACATAAAACATGACAGATAATTGTTTCTTTAATTGCAATGTCTGAGTTAAATTACTTTTGCACACTGGGTATTCAAGTAATGAGTAAAATTGAGGTCCTGACCACTTGCACTCATTAAAAACAACCTCCTTCAGCATTTATAGTACTAGAAGAGAGATAAGCACCATGTATTGCAAATATACTGTAGTCTATCAAATAAATATTTTTTTACTACTGCAATTAGATTTTGCATTCAGCTTCTATGACTTGCCTTAATCTTTAAAAAAAAACTTTTGCTGAATTATATTATAATTGGCTTTAGCCTGCTAATATTGTTTCTGAATTATAGTATTGTAAATACCTATTGCCTGTTAATATTATCTATTTCTGAATACTGTGAATAGACATAGCCTGCTAATATTCTTCCCAGATTTAATATATAGATTTCAGGTGTAAGTAAACTGAATTAGTTCAACCCCTCCTCCCATGTTTGATTTATTTTTTCCACACTTCTATTAGCTTTGCTTATGACCTGTCAGGCTTTGCTGACCAGGAGTCAGCAGTAGAGCACAGACCCAGCTTAATTCAGCTTCATAGACATGGTTTGGCTAGATAAGAATATTTATTTCAAACAAGAATGAAGCCAAATGAAACCAAATGAAACGCACATAATGGTTCATTCACAAAGTCTTAGCAAACTATATACAGAACTGCAAAGGGAGTAAAGGGATTGCAACAAACAACAAAGCTTGGCATAGGAGCAAGTGTAGCATGGGGTAACATAAATATTGATATATGTTCAAGGCCACCACAAGTTAGGAAGCAATTATAGAGTCTTACACACTCCAAAATGCCCACCTAGACTGTTAATGTGGCAAGATGTGAATATTTCCTCAAGGAAATTGAAAAATACATGTGATGACACAACTCTTCCTGCTCCCGGGAAAAATGGAGACAGAAGACGAGATCTCAGAACAGGGATGTTCTGACATCAAGGCCCTGGACTGGATCTGGCCTGCAGGGTGCTTAGGGCCACCTAGAAATAGCAAAGGACTGGCCTGCAGTGCCTCTGCCATTGAAAATGGAGCTCGAGGGGGCTGTGTGCAGCCCTCCCGAGCTCCGTTTTCACTGACAGAAGGTTGCAGTAGGTCGTTGCAGCCAAAAACAGAGATCAGGAGCCCGTTTTCACTGGCAGAGCACTCATGGTTCCACATACCCCCAATACAAGTGACGTTGACCTGGCCAGGCCCACCCTGGCCACGCCCACCCCAGTCCCCCAAGGTCAAACACAACCCAGATGACGTCCTCAATGAAATCAAGTTTGACACCCCTGTCTTAGATGGTTACCAGTCTATGAAAGTATATAAAGATCCTGCTCTTTCTGAGCATTAATATGATTCAGTGAAAGCTTGAAGCTTTCAAGGTAGCTTTCACAGATTGGCCCAGATATCAGAGGAGAAAGAATTTTGAGATTTTCGGAGTATAGACTGGAGGCTGAGGGCAGGTTACATTGTAAGACACATTTGGCAAGGAGTCTGAGTAGATGGTTTCAGTAGCTGCTGCAGCCAGTCCAGCACTTATCAACAGGGTTAGTTTTAGGCTCACAAGAGGCAGTTGTGTCCTCCTTATTAAGTTGGCTGATCCATCTGAAAGAATAAAGTCAAGGGATTGTTCACTACCAGTAAAAGTATACAATCTCCATCATATAGCCATTGTAGTTTTAACTCACTGGTTTTTTTTTTCCCTTCCTGCTCTTTGTCCCAAAAGTGCTTTTTCAAGAGGCAACTGGACTTTCTGGTTTTTCTTTGAAGATATTTTTCTGGATGTTTATCTGTATCATCAGGGTCATCTGAGTGGTACAAGTGGGTGTGGAGCTTTCTTGGAACTGTTGAGAGGACTGTGTTGCAGATTGTAGATCTGATCTCAAAAAAGATCCTCCTCCAGAACATATAATGAAGAGAACAATAAATGAAGCAACAATTGTCATTCAATACATTGCAGGCATATTAGAAAAGCTCAGGAGGATCTTCAACCAACATAACATACGTGCACACTTCAAACCCAAGAATACACTAAGGCAGAAGCTTGTCCATCACAAAGATAAAACACCCAGACATAAACTGAGTAATGTGGTATATGCAGTACAATGCAGTGGGCCTTGTGCAGATCTGTACATTGGGGAAACAAAACACTTCATAAATGCATAGCACAACTTAGGAGAACAAACACATCAGGACTAGATTCAGCAGTCCATCTGCATTTGAAAACAAAGGCCACTCTTTTGAAGACAGCAAAGTCCATATTTTAGACAGAGAGGGACTGCTGGTTTGAAAGAGAGGTCAAAGAAGCCATCTATGTCAAAATTGAACAGTCCTTACTCAACAGAGAGGGAGGGATATGACATTATATATCTCCAATCTGCAACACAGTCCTTTCAATAGTTCCAAGAAGACTCTACACCCACTTGCACCACTCAGGTGACCCTGATGATACAGTTAAAGCTCTAGTGAAATGTCTTTTTTTTAAAAACAGAAAGTCCAGTTGCCACTTGAAAAAGCACCTTTGGGACAACCATGACCTGGATGACTAAGAATCTCCATAGACACTTCCTGCTCTTTCTACTGATTAAAGGACTCTAAACTGGCTAACACTGGCTGAGGAATTCTGGGAGTTGAAGTCCACAAGTCTTAAAGTGACAGAGATAAACACTACACTAGACCACCTATCATGTTACAAGGTCTTTAACCCCTTTTTAAAGGCCACAAAAATTCCATGGAGAAGGAGCTGGCTTCACAGTTGTCAGGCAAGGTCCTTAAAGTTCTGGAACTAGAGACCATGACTGTGAAGCAGGGAACCAAAAAAGGGCTCTGCTCAAAGAAACAAAGAATGAGAAAGGTTGTAGGGAGAAATAAGGACAGAGACATGTAGGGGGGGTTGTGACTGGAGGCCTCTAAATATAAATCTCAGTAGTTTAAACTAAACTCTGGCTCAAATAGGAAGCCATTGAAGACATCTGCACTGAGAGAAATAAACCTGAATTATTCTTGTAAAAGTGAGCAGAGGTACAGCCATCTTAAATGACACATTATACAATATAATTATTGGGACACTATTATAGCATCTGCATATAAGAATGTTGGGAAATCAACCCAGAAAAACAAAATACTTGGAATGTTGGCTGGGGCAGGCTGATATTGGAACAGAAAGGATTTTGGACAGGAAGAAATATGTTGGTTAGGATATAATGTTGACATAATGGAGACATGCAAGATAATGTTGACATAATGGAGACTAAGACAAGATAGCGTTAACAAACAGAAGTAGGGGACTTTTAAGGTCTGGAAACCACCCGTTCCAATGCCAACAATATTATGAAACATGGTTTGGACATTGGAAAGGAAGGGCTGAGAATGCTGTTTATCACTGATATACGAAGTGTATTTAAACCATGTATTCAGATGAGCAACTTACTTAGCTTGGGGTCTCTTGAACCCAGGTTAAATCCTTTTACAAAAGTCTATGTTATTTTCTTTACTTTAAAATACTTTAATAAATTTTCTGTACCTGAGTTCTGGTCTCCTACTGTTTTTATTTGGATCTTTTTCTCACATGCACTGTGTTAAGATCTGAGAATAATCTGAAGGTCCAGAACAGCTCAAACATCTGCTCCACAATTAAAAGATGGAAAGAAGTACAAATGGAAACCACAAATGTGTATACTTGGTGAAATAAGAAAGAGGTTGCCTACATTGATTTTACAAAACAGAATAAAACAAAGCTATATGATCAATCTGAAATGACTCTTATTCTGTTCTTCTTTTTCAAAATGCTTCAGCAAATAAGTCAAATAGTTCTTTCCCTACCACCCCTATTTGTAATTATAGAAATCGTTTCCTCTCCCTCCTTCCCCCTTCCCTCTCTTTCTCAATCTCTCACATACATACACACAGATCTAGTGATTATCTGTTCTTGATTACTGGTAGAAATTAAAGTTACCTGGCTAAACTGATTGAACTTATTATTAGGAAAGCTATTCATCTTTTCTTTCTGGAGCAGGGTACTTTACATTATAGGTGATTTTTCAACCTGAAGCAAATTTTCATGCCATTTTAATCTTTTGAGTGAAAGAAGTAAGTGTGGACACCATGCTGAATGTGAAAATTAACCTGCAGATCCAATAACAAAGACAACAGATGTCCCAATTTATGTGACGAAAGGGATGGTAGGCGCATTCCTAAACATGCTGTGAGAAAGACAGATGTGAGATGACTTAAGGACATGTTATAATAAGGTTTTGTAAAACGTCCAGAGGCCAGCTGATGTCCAAGCTTCACTCCACAAAGAAAGTCAGACACAGCATATTATTCCCATGAAAAGCAATGCTGGAATTCATGTTTGCAAGCTACTACAACAGAGGGATATTTGCTGTTCAGGCCAAAGCTCCTTGAATACATGAAGAAAATTACATACTATATGATCCTCCTGAAACCACTTACATTCAGCCAGCTTATTTTTTTAAAAACAGAGAAAATTCTGCACGCCCAGCATGGATTAGTAGGGTTTCTGCTACCAGCAGCCAAATTTCAAGCAGTTTCATAAAGGAAGTGCCCATGGGTCCCACCTATTAAGGGATGATTTTTCTCAAGTATGGTAATTGCTTGTAATGGACAAGATGTCTATAGAAATTAGAGCTATTTTCAGATTGAAGAAAATGGCTCTACTGCAGGTGGATTTTGAAAAGGAGATTGTAAAAGCTTCCTGGAATCAATGTTATCTCGCTTGCCATTTTTAATACAGCTTACGTTATACTTTCCATGAATATGATCCTTAGCAACTTTGAAAAAGGCAACACATAAGTGAAGATAAGGATGAAAACCATTTAATCTTGGGGAAGTAAAATTGTTGTTAATAGACCACTTTTTTGAAATTGGAAGCATCTTCATGTGAAATAGGAAGACAAAGATGACAGAAAGGAAAAATAAATAAGAATTGAGCATTTCTCATTTCTATGAACTTCCAATTAACCAGTATTGTAAGTTTTATTTTTCTTCTGTTGAGACAGAACCAAGGACTTATAAATCCTTTATAACATCCATTTTAGCAGCAAACACAGAGAAACCCACCTGTTACAAACAGAGATGCTTGCACTGGCCCATGTAGTAGGTTTTTTTAAATATGTAAATTGGAAAAATTTAATGAGGAAAAAGTGTTAAAAATATGGAGGAAATGTGATCCTTAGCAATTAATAGGAACTGGATGGCTCTACAACAGTCCAGAGTATAAAGGGGATTGGAGAAGAGAAATAAGAAATGAAAAATAAAAAAGTGGAATGGAAGAGTTTATAATTACCTTACAAAAGAGGTCAAAAACTGTTGCTAGTCAAGTCACCCATGAGACTGGCCATGGTCTCAATAAATGCTTTTTGGGAGAATAAAGCATGGTCAAAACAAAATGAACTCCTGAACTAGTGAGGCACCCAAATAGGTCAAATAAATAAGCAAGATTGATGGCCCTGGAAATAGGAGTTAGTATCTTTGAAATAAATCCAAGACAATTTATGAGGGAGCAAAGGAATCTCAGGCAAATGTCTCTTACCATTATCATTAGTTAAGATTTCACACAAAGCAACAAAACCCAGCAAGCAAAATGTCAATCAGATCCTAAAGTCTAGACTATGATTAGGTTTGAGATAAAGATTTGAAGCAACATCTTGTGACCATCAGAGACATAAGTAGAAGAGGAACATTTTATTTTCATGGATAAATATATAATTGGGTACATGGTGCTCCACACTATTGCCTTTCTGGGTGCCATTTCTGGTGTTCTTTCCTTCTTCCAGACTCACAACCCTCTTCCTTGTTGTCTCTGGCCAGACACAGAAACTCCAAAGGAATATAATGCTCTTGGTTGGGACTTGAATGGATTGAGACAAAGGAAATGTCCGGGAAGGTGGGGGAAATTTGCACCACAACCACAACATTCTGAAATCAGATTGCTGAAACCGAGTAAGAAAATAACTCATTTGGAATGATTGATTTGGGGAAGGGGGGTTCCCCTTTCAAAATACTAGTAGAAATGAGTATTTCAGGCAAACTCTCATATCTTCTCTTACATTTCCCCCAGTTCTCCAAAATGGATTGAAATTGCAGCATCCAATTTAGTCATTTTGCCTCCAGATTTTGGTAGTGTGATTTCAGGTCAAATGTTACCCTGGAGGACTTTTTCAGGGGAGGATTGGGAGCAGTTTGTCTCCAGGAGTCTGCCCACTCCTCTTCTCAGTTTTAAAAGCTCCCTAACCCCTGAAAAACAGACTGACACCTCAGGGGCCATGTTCAGTGGCAATCTCACTTGGATTTTAACAGTGAGAATGCCTTTGAAATTACAAAAGGTAGTAATTAAAGCTTATTGTTTTCCTTGCTTTTCCTCTTTAGTAAGATTATTGTGTTCAGGAAAAGTGCAGATGAAATTAAACATTCTGACACAGGGTTTCCTAGATAATTTTAGATAATTATTTCAATTATATATACTATTTTTATATGTGAACATTTTATGATATACTATTCAGAGTCCCTCTCTGAGACAGATGGGCAGTTCAAAAATGTGAAAAATAAAGAAAAGTTAAAAAAAATAATTTTAAAGAAACATAAATTGCTTAAAATGAAACTTCCTCATGTACTGAGAACCAATAATCTCTAATTTCCTCAGTTCAGAGGTGCTTGTGACTTTGTGAGAAGAAGTCAAAATGGCAACCATGACTGCATGATTGAAGCTGTGCCAATTTTTACATGTATCACTCTATCTTGCATTTTTTTCACCCATCGCTCATTCTCTGAAACAAATAATCTCGTAAAAGACAACTAGCTAGTGTCAGGGAATTCCAAATATGGTAAACAAAGAACAATGGGATGAATGTTAGAAAAATCAAAGATGTTGTTCCTAATGAATCAGGAGAAAGATGCAGGGAGGGGGAATGGAGAAGAAAAGCTGGTAAGTGTGCTATAAGAGTATAAGATGATAAGACGGGATAAACATTTCTCTAAATCGTAGATGGTAAAATGATTCTAAATCTGATAATAATGTCAGAATTCCCTTCAGGGGCTGTAGGCCGTGGTATTCAACACATGCTTACACAGAAGATATAATTACTTAGAGTAAATTCTGTGATGAGATTGTGATTGTGAGAATGTATAAAAGCAATATCAAGGGATCTAAAATTAGCAGAAGCACTGGCATACTTAATAATTGCAGCATGTGAGGAAAGAGTTACTCTGATATCAGTTTAAAATTGTTATTTTAAAATACTGAGACTCTGAACATTGTGGCGAGTTATAAAGCTTGTTCTGGATCCTTCTATTATCTTATAAGATGAAGTTGAATAAAAGGGGTTGAGTGCAACAAAAGGAAGATTCCAACACATTCTATTGGATTCTCTATAGGTTCAACCTATAAGAACACTATATATGTCCAGCTTCTCTTAAGGTGTCAGAGCAGAGAGATACCGATGTTATATTGGGTCATGCCTCGCACAAGGTTTGAACTCCATAGGATAACATCTGGCTACCCACGTCTGATGAATGCCAATAGGAAGAAATCAATTACACGCTGCTAGTGTTTGAGTGAGATGGGTGATCTCTAAATTTGATGCATCAATAATGTTATTGAAAAAAATCCCTAGGATATAAACTGTGTAAAAATAAAAACATTTCCCCCTCTTCAGTCAGGAAAAGCCTCAAAAAATGGATTGTGACATAAGGTATCACCTGATTCTCTGATTTGAGAACTTAAAGATGTGCTGTATACTGTATGCCATTTTAATAGTCTATATACCCCTTCTCGTAACTGTGAAGTGTAAGACCATGGACAGCTCCCGGTGTTAATGTTCTGCATATGATTATCTAAAGCATGAAGATCTTTGAGTTCAATTCCCAGCAAAGAGTTTGAACTCTGTAAAATAACATCAGACTGCATACATCTCCTTTCTAATAGGATCAAACTGATTATATGATGCCTGGCGGCTAGTGTAGTTGAAAACAGGGTGAACAAAATTATACAATCAAAGCAAGGAAACTGCAAATAAAAAAGAAACAAAAAAGAAAATCCTGTCTAACTTACCCATGTTTCTCCAAAAATAAGACAGGGTCTTATTTACTTTTGACCCCTGAAAATAGCGCTTGGCCTTATTTTCAGGGAGGTCTTATTATTTTTTAGGTGCAGGGGGCGACGAGCATGGTCACCTCATGGCTGCTGCTGTGTTTTGGGGAGGGCTTATTTTTGGGGGACGGCTTATTTTAGCACATG
>JANHFT010003851.1:61817-73253 GCA_032467955.1 Pseudoxenodon macrops
CAGCGCGCCCACTCAGCGCACCCACACGGCACGGGAGGCAGCGAACTGGCGGCGAGGTAAGTTAGAACCCACCCCTGGACCAGTTACATGTCAAGGACTTCGTGTGGTGGCAGGTTTCTTTTCCAACTAACAAATGTAATCAATTTGCTGTCGCGTACCCACCCTTAATAAACTTTGTTAGTTGGGAAAGCTGCCACCAGACGCCTCCTGATTCTTCCCCCCTCCCTTCCTGAGAAGCATCCTTAAAGAGCACAGAACAAAAGGCAAAGATTAGGCGCAAGAGAGATTGAGAGAAAAGGAAGGAAAGTTAATACACCAGGCGCCAGTTCTTCCACATTCCTGAGCTGGGGCATATATGGGTCAACATGTCAGCAGTTGTTATTTTGACTGGCAACAGGAAAGTTGGTTGAAGTTGGAACCAGCCACACCTAACATTCTAATGAGAGCCAGTTTGAACGAGTAGTTAAGACAGCGGGCTAGAAAACAAGAGACGGTGAGTTCAAGACTCACCTTAGCCGTGAAAGCCAGCTGAGTGACTTGGGGCCAATCACCAGGAGATTGTGAGTTCTAGTCCTATCTTAAGCATAAAAGCCAGCTGAGTGACTTGGGGCCAATCACCAGGAGACTGTGAGTTCTAGTCCTACCTTAGGCATAAAAGCTAGCGGAGTGACTTGGGGCCAATCGACTGGGAATTCTAGTTCTACCTTAGGCACGAACGCTGGCTGGGTGAGCCAATCACTTTCTCTCAGTCCAACCCATCTCACAGCACAGGAGGTATGTTGGCGCATTCACAATGTCTGGAAGCAAGTTGTTCTACAGATTGTTCTCACTGTAGAAAATCTGCTCACCCCTGGTCCTTGGAGATGACTCAATAGGTGAACAGAAATGTCAGATCCAATCTAACTGTACTGACCCAGGCTTCCCCAACAGCACGAAGCCAAGTCCTCTTTCCGATAAACCCCTTTTATTTAATTTACAGTGAATTCCTCTCCAGCAGAGTCTTTCAGGATAGTTCACAGTTACCAACATTTATCAGGCTTGGAGAGTGGCCAGACCGATATCTTTCAGACTCCGCAATACTTGGCAACAATGCAGAAATGAACTCATTGTCTCCTGCAAACTCCACTCCCCTTTCGTTCCTCTTTTATTCCCTCTGGGAGGGGCCATTCATCGTCCACCTGTGGACCCTTGTTCTTTAGCTGTTCCCTTCGTCTGGCAACTCTGCGCATGCGCACACTGGGAACAGGCTCCAGCTGTTCTTCTGCCTCACTGATGTCCGACTCCGAAGGCAGCTGATAACTGGCATACGGCCCTGGCCCCCTTTCTGCCTCCGACCACAGAGCCTTCCCCAGACTCCAGGACTGACCCATGTTCCTCCCCAACCTCCTCACTGTCCGAATCTGCTGGCGGGCCACAACATTTCCAATCTCCATGAAATCTCAGAGTCCCCGGAATAACTGGGGCACTAAGCCCTGCCCACGTCTAGTTACTCCCCACAACGACTACTTGATTTATCCAAGACTTCCCCCAACATCATCCCTACACTCTGCTCTCTGCACCTCTCCTTCCTTAGAAGAGCATCAACGGTGGTGATAGACCAGTCCGCGATGGTCCTCCTGCTAGTCACATTCCTTCTTCTCAGGTCAAAAGAATTATTTGAGACAATCTGCTGTGAAACCACAGAGAAAAAGGGGGCCAACCTATTTTCCAAAGCACCTGAAGGCAGAAGAAAAAAGCAATGCATGGAAACCAGTCGAGAAGGGGACTAACTTAGAACCAAAGAGAAATTTCTTGACAGTGAGAACAATTAATCAGTGGAACGGCTTGTCTTCAGAAGTTGTGGGGGATCCACTACTGGAAGTTTTGAAGAAGAAATTGGACAACTGCTTGTCTGAAATGGTGTAGGGTCCCCTGCTTGAGCAGAGGGGTGGATTGGACAGGGGTCTCCAACCTTGCCGGCTTTAAGACTTGAGGACTTAAAGAACTCCCAGAATTCCTCAGCCAGCTTTCCGGGAGTTGAAGTCCAGAAGTCTTAAAGTTGCCAAGATTGGAGACCCCTGGACTAGAAGACCTCCAAGGTCCTTTTCCAACTCTGTTATTCAGCTCTGGATTGTACAAAATTCAGTAACCCCACCTGTAATATGCAAAGAATGGAGCATGAATAACATCATCAATAACAGCAAGGTTGCCATCTTGAATTTTAGGCTTGCAGACAGCACTCTTGTTCCAATCTTTTTATCCAAATCAGATGCATGAATATTGCTGCGGATGGGACTTTTTCCTGGGAAAACCTACCCTGTAGGTCTCAAACTGATTTACCATAGTTTTTTCGGAGTATAAGATGCACCTTTTTACCCCCCAAAAAAGGGTGAAAACTTATATACTGAATGTAACCCCACCCAGCCACAGCCTTTGGTCTCTGCCTCCCAGAAATTTACCTCCTTGCAGCAAATAGAACAGAGCCTGTTAAGCCAAGCAACTGATTCTCAGCTTCCCGACCAACAGCTGATTGAGACTGCAGGCAGGTCACATGTGCTAAAAGTGAAAGTGAAACTAAAGCTACAAGGAGGCAAATTGCTGGGAGGTAGAGACAGGCAGAATTGTATTTTCCTGTGCTAATCAGACTGCTGATTCTGGCTGCAAGGAGGTAAGTCAATAACTAAATACCTATAGAATGTTCAAATTATTAGACTTATTTTTTAAAGACTACTTTATTATTGTTCTAGACAACTTAACAAAATGAAGCTTTTTAAAATAAATGCTTGATCTGAAGAAGCCCAGTGCTATTATATCTTTTTTTAAATAGCAGAGAATAGTAATTGAAAATTAATTAATGAAAATAAAGAGAGACAGAGAGAAAATATAGTGCTTCCCTCTCAGTCTTACAATGAAAAGTGGGGATTTGCAACTACAGTCCTCAGCATACAATTGTGAAGCTCAGACTGTCCCATCAATTGCCCCATGAACATGAATACTACAGGTATTTCAAGTGGAAATAAGAATATATTGGAACTACACATGCTTTAAGACTAATTCCAAAGTACTACTTCACCCTTCATGCAAATACTCTTCTTTGCTGTTCATTAAAGCAGCCTCTTTTTGCAAATTTCCACAAGTGTGAAAAAGCTCGGGTCACTTTACAAAGAGCAAAAAGTTGCTGTGTATCCAGAATCATAAGCATGACAATATTGAATTTGTATGCTAAAATAATGGAAAACCTGCTTAGGCCAGTATGTAATTTTAATTCATATAGCTTATTTAACATACCTTGGAGAAGTGTTTCTATTGCACCTATTTATTCAGGCAAAATATGTAGTGTTTCCTACAATAACCACCTGGTGAAGTGGGTTAGAATAGCTAGCTCCAAGTCACTCAATCACACTCTGGCTGATGTCTAATCACTATACCATTCTGCCTTGAATACCAAATATCAGTGTCAAGCACTGGCTATGCCCATGCCCGTTTTAGTGAAGGGGAAAGTTGTGATATGTCATATATCAACACCGTGACGATATGGGTTTGACACCCCTGCCATATATAGTATGCAAAAAGGTGGAATACTTAGTGATCAAGATAGTTTCTTGATTCTACAAAAAACTAAGCTTCAAGTATATCCTTACAATTCCATCAATTTGTGATTTTATTCTTCTAACTCTTTCACACTGTATCTGGCACTATCAATGGAAGAGAGAAAATATATTTAGGCCTATTAAAAAGTTTATCAGACAATTGCTGTACCAAACTTCTAGATTCAAACTATGTAAGACACTGGCTTTCTATACTTACATTAGAAATGGAGTTGTTTATTTTTAGTTCATTTGGCTTTATCTTTCCAGGTTTCTTCTGCTCCTGAGGGGAGGTATTTTGCCCTACTGAAACACGAAGGCGCTTATCCAGTGATACTATGTGTCCTTCTGTGGTAAACATGTACTTATTGCCTGATTTGTGCACAGGATTTTCTTCATCAAACAGCTGAAATTTAAGAATATATAAATGTAATACTCCAAGTGTGAGAATATTATCATTTATTTATTAATATCTATATCTCATTTCACTCCAAAGACTGTGGGAGATCAAAAACTCATAAATACCTTATGATGCCTTATGATACAATAATAATAATATTGTAATAAGCAAAAGATAACAAAACCACACAGGAACTAAAAACAATACACAAAATGACTCTTTACCTCCAAATGTTCTTTCAATGATTTTTGGATTGCTCTGTGAAAAGACAGGGCCGCAGATGCAATACATAATATAGGCGCCATCATATTCCCCAGGGAGAGAAAAACTACTGAAAGTCACTTCCTGCTCTCGATTTGTCCCAACTAGCTGTTTTCTAGGCAAACGATCAGTATGTGTTGTTACTGGGATTCAATTGCAGCCTGTTTTGTCCCATCCAGAACTTTGCACCTTCCAAACACTAGGGCAGAATAACCTTAGCAATTCCTACTCCTTAAAAGTAGATACAGATTATCTTCATATTCATGGGATTTCACCTCTAAATAAACAGTTTACTTTTCCCAGAGGTTTTATAAAAACATTAAGTGAACACTAGAGAGTGCCAAGCACCGTGGTACCCAATATCCAGGGAGCCATTGGATCAATTAGTTCTCTCACCCCAGTATCAACTAGAACCAACAATTTTCAGAACTACAGAACACAGCCCATTTCTCAATCTTTTTAGATATCCAGATGGATGCCATGGGCAATGAATGGTGTAAAGGATTATGGAGTAATCTAAAAAAATAGATATACGGTATTACTTGATGTATATTATTTATGAGGTGTGTTGTAGCATTATTATCATAGTATTATCATTAGTGTAATACTAAGTTAAGTAAGTAATTCGAGCAGAATCTTGTGAGGTGACCAGGATTCAAGAAACTTGATGAAGAGGGCAGAATTCTCCATTGTGAGCTCAGTCACTTGGATCCTTACCCTCTTCTGTGTTTCTTTCAGGCAGCAAGGAGTGGTGTGATTGCCTGGATTTGTGAGAATGTATGCCCGCAATTGAAGAGTCATCTCTCTATTCAGCCATGTCAACCTTCCATTTTTAGGAAAGGTTTTAGAGAAAATGGGTAGAGAGTAGGTGCAGGGGTCTTGTACAAAACAAATTGTCTGGATTCTCTGTAATTGGGATACAGTTCCAGATATGGGATGCACAGGGCATTGGTCAGTGTTGTAGTTCACTGGTTCTTGAATGGAGGGAATATACATCAAGTAATAGTGTACATCAGACAGCAAAGTTCCATTAAAGTATTTATGATGCACATTCTTGGTTTACCAACATACTTAAATACATAGACATATTAAACTTTATTTTACTATAACAAAAATGTGTTCCTAATTGCAGTTCTAGTAAATAAAGTGTGTTTTAAAGAAGTGCTTCTATGAAGATACATACCAAAAACAAATATTTACATGTTTCACTGAGAAAAAAACTTTCCATCCGATCTTCTTTGGATTTCTCTATAACATGGTGAAGAGTAGCATAACCACATCTGAAAAACAGAATTGAACACTTTTCATCCCCTTTTTACCTCCATAGCAAAGGTCTAAGGAATTAAGGTAGTTGTTTTATGAAGAGTTCTCAATTTGGGTAGCATAGCTTTTCTCCAGTTAGCTCTGAAGCTCTCAATTTTACAAAGTCAGATCAGAGATTCAACAGCAACGAAGAAAAGAAACAGAACTATTGCCTCTTTTGAGAACAGAGATACTACAACAACTGAAACATCTTCTGTTTCTCTCAGAAATCCAGCTGTATAATATGGCACGGCAGCAACACTTTCTAATCAAGTTGGGGAAAAATGAACAAAAATCTCACAAAACTTCATATTCTGATGAAACCTAGGCATCAGAAGTACCTGCAAACAACCCTAATAATTCAGGTATAGGGTCATACTTTACATGTTATATTCAAACAGCATTTTAAAAAAGGAAGAATTATTTCCTATGAGGTGAAGATCAGAACTGAAAAAAACTGGTTTATTTACTGTATGTCTAAAATATTTCTTTTTCAAACATTTTTTTCACTTCCATCCATAAAATAAAAATTTTCATGTAACTCTCCTCAACTTCAAAAACAAGTAACAGCAATAGCCTCTCAGTCATGTGAACTATTTCTAGCCAGGGTTATTCCCAATGGCCCAAAATTACAGCTGGAAAATCTAATCAATGTAACTGATCTATTCTACACATTCAAGTTGCCTCGGGAATGTTGATTATTAGACAAAACTAAATACAAAAAATGAATTTATAATGGAATTGTTATATGATTAGAGCTATTTGAAAACACAGTTCCAAGCACTCCTATTAGTGTTTCTAATAAAACACGTATGCAATTCTACATATTCACTCAACATTAAATTAGTAGGACTTATTTCATGTAAGCATACATGGAATTTCAACTTCAATTGTTAGGTCAACCTTAAGAAGTTATGTATGTTTGAATTATGTCACAGCAGCAAAGTTCAGTTCTGCTAGGATTTAGTAATTTATAATGAAAACTTACTTTGCTTTAGTATACTTCTCCAGACTCTGAAGAATATCCATTCCTACATGAAGATAAAAAGGGTTCTTTGTGGCCTAATGAAAGAAAGGAAATAAACGTAAGAAATGGTGCTATATGATAACAATAACATTAAAAAAAGAAAATGAAGCTTGATTTTGGTTTTGCAAGAATAAGCTATCTGAACTATTGTAATCGAGGCCAGAATTGAAAATCACCAAATGATTCAAAGCGCAGACTGTGCAAAAAAGGTGAAGGAACAGTAGAAAATTGCACAAATGTATTATAAATAATACCATATCTCAGCCTCCATAATGATTCACTGGAACATCTTTGGCAATAGAGTGCCACCCACTTCCAACCCTTTCAGTTCAAGGCTATTCTAAAGAATATTGTGGTCAGTGGTATCAAAAAACCATTGAAAAGTCTAAAAGCATCAGGAGAGTTGAATTCATACTGTCCTGGTCCAATTAAAGTTAATCAAAAGAACATGGTTTCAGCTTCACACCCATGCCTGAATTTCAACTAAAATAATCCATCTAATTCAGGACTTTCTGTAACCTGTTCGGCAATCTTCCCTAAAAAAGAGAAGAGCGGACACTAGTTGATAATTATCCAAAATAGTTGGGCCACACAGTAAACACAATACAGACTTTTATTTCTAATGAAGAATTTATTGTATTTCAAAATCATGCTTTGAAAATAATGTTTAAATACCTGATACAGGAGATACGTAGATTCTACTAATTCAGGCCTTAGTGGATAAAAGAGAACATCAGGTGCTTGTAACTGCCAATTATATCTCTCTGGAAGAGCACCATATCGTTTCCATATTGCATAATAAAATGCATGAAGGCAAATGGCATCTTCTACATCACCTATTAAAACCTGAAGCAAAATAACAAAAATAAAACTTTCTACATTGCATTTAATAGTTGCTGATTTTATTAATACAGAATGCACAATACTCAGGGTTAGGGTTATTTCATCCTAAAGCAATAAAGCACCACAGTACCTATCAGACACTCTTGAGACATCCATATGCTGTTTTCTTTATATAAATAAATAAAGCAATATCACGATTTAGTTGCATTCATGGGAGGTCTCAAAATTAAATAATTTGGTGGGAAGCACCATGATATTCCCTAAGGGCATCAAGGGCTTCGAACTACTAGGTAAGGAAATGGGCTTCTGATTCTCTTCCCCACACAAGCTTGTAATCTGTTCTAATCAATTCCCAGCCACTCCCACACCAATTGGGAATTCTTGATGTACTACCATATATATATTTCAAATTTCCAAATACCTGAAGTCCAGGAAAGAAAGCTTGAAGAGAATCAATCCAGGTGTTCATCAGCTGACCACTAAACATATTAACATTAACGTAAAGAGGTGGGTCTCCTTCACCTTCATTGCAGGCTTCCCTCCTATGAAAAACGATGTACAATGTTTCATACCAATATTTGAGGGCAAGTGAGGAACAATTATTCAATTATTTGAATGGTCCATAATTTTAGTTCCTATGATGAAATGGCATGCAATCATTACCGAGAGCAATTACCCAGATATCAGCCAGGAGGAGTGAGAGCCTCATTTCATTGTCAGTGCCATCTTTCAATCTTCATCTTTTATGTTTTATTATTTTGACTGTAATTTCTTTGATTATGAGCCACCCAGAATCACTAATAGTCAGGTGGCAGGCAAGTTAAATTACTATATATCTTAATAGGTATTAAAATTTCCATTCTGAAAACTGGGCAGCTGGACATTAAGTCCTAACCCAAGGCACTATATCAACAAGTATACATATTCAATAGTTTGAAGAAGTTAGCAAATGGTATTTATTTTCATTGTAAAAAATTGTAGTAAGTATTGAGCATCATTAAAATCAAAGTACATGTTAAATTACAGATACAATATTAATAGTATCCAACCCCAGAGATGTGTCTTAACTGTAACTTGATACAGGGCAAGCAATGATTAGAACAATTAAAAGCCCAAAAAATATTAGTACACTTATTAAGTATTGTAAGTAGCCTTATTAGTACACCTACTAAGGATATAGACAGTATTGACAATTTTTTTCTGACTCGGTGCTGCATTTTATTACATGTATAATGTAATATTTCTATGAAAACTGTAACTGCATCATTTTGAGACAGCAATCCTAGCATTCCTAGTCCAATTCTACCAATCATGAGCCGAAGACCCTCCCCAATCCAAACCATTCCTGGCTTGATCCCCTCTACATTGCAAGAAGGCAAACAGGTCCACCATCACATGGTTCTGGGGCTGTTTGCCAGGCTGAAGCTCAGTGGTTTCATGGCTCCTGCCAGAAGCCCCCAAGACACCTGAGGCTGCAGCCGCCCCAACCTAGCCAAGCAGTATGACATGGAACCACAGACAGCCCAGTCTGGTTCATTGTAACATGGTTTGAAACTGCAGCCACCTCAAGAAGCCCCAACCTGGCTCAGTTGCAGCCACCCACACAACTCCAAGTTCCCTGCTGCTTTATATTCCACCATCCCAGCTGACTTTTACCAACTTCTTACTCTTCCTGCTGCTAGGGCATGCTCTTAATCAGGCAGTGGAGTGGTGGGTCACATGAGGTCTTTTTCCTAAGATCTCTTTAGGAAACCACCCTGTGCAACCTCAAGCAGAAAGCCTTGGGTGGCCAGCAGCTGCCTAGCAAAGGGTCCAGAATGGCCATCTTATCAAAAGTTGGAGTAAGAGGATGACAAAGATCAGTGGGGTCAGAAGAGTACAGGGTGGCAGGGGCTACAGATTGCTGGGACCAAAAGGGCAGAGATGGGGGAGTGATGGACAGGTGAGGCAGAGTTGAAGCACTTTCCTGGTTGTAAAGTGTGGGCAGCTGCCAAACACTTAAATTTTGATCATGTGACCACTGACTGGAGTGCTAAAACCTCTATAACTTTGGAGACCATATATAAGTACCATTCAGTCAGTATCACTATGACTTTGTTCGCTGAACAAATTGTTAACTTAAGGACTTCTTATAACATGAAGGAATTAACCCATTTCATATTTTCTGTCACCCAATGGTGATTTATTTATTGCCTTCAAATCATTATTGTTGCTCTTGGTAACTTGAGCAGTTCTCACAGTTCTCTTGGCAAGATTTACACAAGTTGTTATGCAAGTTATTATCTTCTTCCGAAAGTGAGTAACAGACTTGAATTCGTACCTAAGGCAGGACTAGAATGCATGGTCTCCCAGTTTCTAGTCTGATGCTTTAGCCACTATATCAAACTGGCACACCAGTGTTATAACAACTTAAAAATAGCACCCATAATTCACATACCCTCGCCTTAAGTAGTTCTGAATACTCCGATAAACATCATTGAACATCTCTAAATCTTCTTTTTCTCCAAAGAGGATGTATGATTTCAAAAGATACTCATAAAATGAATCTAAGCCTGCTCCTAAGCCACTTTGTTTTCCTACCCAATGGCCCGTTTGAATATTCACAACATTACCTATGAAGTAAGAAAAGAAAGGGGGAAAGAAAAAGGAAAATATTATTTAAATTTAAATGCACATATCTGAATCATAATCCAGTTAAACAACTCTCAAGAAGAATAAAATTCCAATATTTGTACAATACTAAATTAAAGAATATCTAGTTATGGAAATTCACACGGGACCTAAATATTAAAAACAAGCATAATTTTGAGTACAGCAAAATTACAAGATACAAAATATTCAAATATGAATAGTCTCTTTACTTAAATATACGAAGTGCATTATATATGGCCAAATAACAATCCATATTCTTTATTAATATATTTATCTGTAACTCTGAAAGGCAATTATGAATTTACTATTTTAGATTAAAATTTGCAGATAATTCACCACATGGAGAATGTAATCCAATCTTCTTAATGTATTTATGCAGCATCAATAGTAATAATAATAAACACAAATATTATTTTAAGAGACAGAGAATAAATGGGTTATGGTTGTTCCATATGTTTTGCTTTAAAGTAAAGGAGAAGAACTTTAAAGAAGGTATTATTGGACATAAGCAGCAAATCTAGCAGGCATCACATCTATAACATCAAACTAGAGATTTTTGATCTGTACAATTGTCAATATTATCAGAAAACAAATATAAAACCAAATTCAAAGTTGCATTAACATTGGATTACATCTAATTGTTCACTCCATTGATAAAGCAGAACCTTCAAAGTACAGACAGACAATTCTCCCTTCTACAATTGTTTACAGTCAATCACACACATCTCAACCTCCTGGGAAGGGAAGGCAAAAAATCATTTAAAAAGATCTCTATTCTATATCAACTTAGAAAAGCTTCTATACAATCACAGAACCTTCCTTTACTCAATGGATATAGATGGGTAGAAAGCCTATTATTTAGAGGATTTCACATGAGGCTTTTTTAAAAACAACAACAATCCAATTAGAAATCTTTACATTTATTAATTTATCAATCAATCAATTTAAGACAGAAAAATATGATTTGTTGAGAACTAGAAACAATATAGTTCTAGCTTTGGATGTGTATTTCAGAACATTCTACATATCTATGGTTTACTTTCTATTGCTTGATTCTCCATGACTCATTTATATCAACCTGAGGTAAGGAATGGGTTGTCCACACACCTTGTACTAAAGCTTAGGGCAGCGGTCTGCAACCTTTAACACTCAAAGAGCCACTTGGACCCATTTTCCATAGAACACAAAACACTGAGAGCCACAAAATCTGGGTGGGCATGGCCAACTCAATGCCACACCCACCCAGTCACATAACTACCACCCCCAGCCATGCCTACCAAGGTTTTGCAGCTATTTTTTTCTGTGGGAAATGGGTCTCTCTCTCTCCCCCCTTCTTCCCTCTCATTTCTGTTTTACTCTTTTTCCCTCTTCTTCTTTCTTTCTTT
>JANHFT010003851.1:73353-86941 GCA_032467955.1 Pseudoxenodon macrops
CCTTTCTCTCCTCTTCCTTTTCTATCTTCCTCTTTCTTTTTTGTTTCCTTTCTTCCTTCTTCTCTTCCTTATCCTTCCTTCCTGTCCCTTCCTTCCTGTATCTTTCTCTCTAGCTCATTCCTCCCTCCCTTTCTTCTTTTCCCTCCCTCCCTAATTCCTCCCTTCCTCTCTCCCTTATCTGCCGTCCCTTCTTGTCCCTTTCTCTGTCTCTTCCTCCTTTCTTTTCTTCCTCTCTTTCTTTTTTGTTTCTTTTCTTCCTTCTTCTTTTCCTTGCCTTTCCTTCCTTCCCTCCCGTCCTTCCTCTTTCCCTTATCCTCTGTCCCTTCCTGTCCCTTTCTCTCTCTCTCCTCCTCCTTTCCTTTCTTCTTCTCACTTTGTTTCTTTTCTCCCTCCCTCCGTCCCTCCCTCACACACACACACGCACAAAAACACACAAACAAATGCACCTAAATTTCTGGAACAGGCAAAAAAGTTTGGCTGAGAAAAATAGAGCCTTTTTTTCCCCTTGCCTATTTCTTTCACTCGTATTTCCATTTAAAGTCATGGCGTCTCGCCTTGTATATTATTAATCTAGTTTGAAATTCATGTGAAAAATGGCACAATACGAACCTGCTTAAAACTCAACTATTGTCAGAGTACGCTGTTTACCATCCTCAACAGTTTTGAGCTGCTGGACTTCAACTCCCAGAATTCCCCAGCCAGCAGGCTTAAATATGTTAAGACCCAATTTTCTCTTTTAAAAATACTCTAAAGTGTTCAGGTGTTGGCACAGCTTTGCGAAGCTAATTAGAAATTCCGGTTTTGCACTGAATAAATGTTACTTCTTCTACTGGTGCCTTGTTTCTTGCCACACACCCAAACAATTTTTAAAATTATTTTTGCCTTATAAATTGATGCAGGATGGACAGGCAAGAAAACTGAACCATGTTCTCCGTGAACTTCTGGCTTCACATCCTGAGATTAGTGCAATCCACTGACTAACAAGATTTTTGCAGCAATACGGACTAGAAACTTCAGATGAAAAAAGGTTTGAGACTCCCAAGACACCCTGTCTTGCATTTAATGCACTTCACAATCCCTATATAACTGACCAACAATTCTACACAACCATAACATAACCAGTGGAACAGAAGTTGCCTTTGGAGATTGTGAGAACTCCAACACTTGAGACATTCAAGATTAGATTGGACTGCCATTTGTCGGAAATGGTGTAGAGTCTCCTGCTTGAGCAGGGGGTTGGACTAGATGACCTACAAGGTCCCTTCCAACTCTGTTAATAATAATAATAATAATAATGTCTGCTACATTTGCCTAATGGCTACTTCAAAAAAGTCATAAAACTGAGCGTGATGACATGGTGAGCAATGACCGTCATGATTGATGACTGAAATTGCAGGCTCATTTTGGTCATTAAGTCAAGTAATTCCTGCAAAAGACTTCCCATCCCTTGCTGCAAACTCTCACAGAGCCTTGTGCCTCTTTCCCTGTGAAGAGCCCCTGCTAACGTCATTGCATTTCAAAGTAAATGCACCCAGGACCGAAAGGCTGCAACCTTTTCCTGGTTTATAAAAGTCCTGCTGAAATCAGAAAAAAAGCTGCCGATTTTCAAAGGCTAAATAGGTGGGATAAGAGACTCCTCAAAAGCTGCAGGTTGAGGCTGGGAAGTTTCAAAGCAACTCCAGCTGAAGGTGGCACTTCCTGAGCGCTGAAGGCCTCTGGGCCATGCTCCACTCAAAAGGCTCTTTCCGATTTCGTACATGCCTCACTTCAAGCTGAGTGATAAAATAATCTGCGTGATTCTCCTTCTGTACAACAGCACAAGGTCCAGCAAATAAATACACACAAAGCTTGCCGGTGATTGTGTTACTTTCTGCCATCTATAAATAGCCCTTTTTTGCACGTGCACAAGATATCCCGTTTCCTCCCAGCACAGGCCCCACAAGGGTGTCACAGCGGCTGGCCTGGAACCGAAATGGCTGATAAGCAGGAGTTGCACGTAGGAGCCTGCATAGAGTGCAGATCCCCAGTCGGGCTCTGGGTGGCCCTGCCCCATCCAGAGAAAGGCAGAGCCCCTTGTCGCCAGGAGGGGCTTCCTACCCCAACCTCCCCAAGGCTCAAAGCTGAAGGCTTGTTGCTCCTCTCTTCACATTGCTGCACAGCACACACACACGCACACCCCACATTTCTTCACGGCTCAATTTGAATAGGTCCAGCTGCCAACTCAAGACGCAGAGGGGCAGTTAGATGGCAGTGGCAAACATTCCAGCTAATTTTCTCCTCTGCTGTGTCTCCTTTTCATACTTGTGTAATAGAACAAGTGAAATATCTGATCATCAGGATTATGGGTTACGTGCAAACAGTGGAGATAATGGCTCTACCTGCATAGTTGGAGCCCCGCCCTTCCTACCTGTGTTAGCAAACCACACCCAGAAGGAGCAGGTGTCTACCTGTGTCTGGACACAGGAGGAATGGGACAGCTTTGGTCTTCCGTAGGGTCGCTGAACATTGTCCAGACAGTTGAACCCAGGAATTGTTCAGTCGTACTTGGAAACGCCCACTGAGGAGCTCTTCCTCTTGCACTCATAAGTTAGGTAAACATGTAGCCAACTGAAGGACACTTCAGTGAGGGATGCTCTTAATGGGAATACTTTAAATAGGAACAGTAGGAAATACACACAATAACCACTGAACACTGCAACAATTGCAAAATTACTTTTCTTGATCCCAGGAGCCAAAATGCTGCCAAAACAAACACCATCCATCAAGTGAGTAGCAAAGGGATTTCCAAAACAGGGCAAGTGGTCTAAAGAGAGATACTGTAGTAGATACAGAAAGTAGCACTTTTATAAGCAGTTCAGAATTAGGAAGCTGTACTGAGGCGGAAATGAGACTCATTTGAGCTCCTCCAGTCCCTTTTCCCGGGTGCAACAGAAGGCCTGGGTGACCTTGGGAGACAAGGGGAAGAAGAGAGACTGCCCAGCGAGACAGGTGAGGCAGGAGCCCAGAGAGGCTTAGAGGAAGAAGCTTTAGGAAGGAACCACCCTAAAGGTGATGGGAAGTTTGTGCCTTCAGACTTGCAAGCTCTGTTCATGTAGCCTTACAATAAAATACAATTAGCTCATCTAGTCCTGTTTCCTGTCTGCTAATTGGCTGATCATATTGTTCTTCAAATATGGTGTTAAAGGTGAGCCTTGATTCATGGTGAATAAAGTGGAATATTTACTTCCCCCTCGCATTCTTTGGAAACCGGACATAAGTCTCCAGCCCCCTAATCGTCTTAGTTGCTCTTCTCTGCTCTTGTTCCAAAGGCTCAACACCTTTTTGTAGTGTGGTAACCAAAACCTGAAGCAGTATTCCAGGTGTGGTCTTACTAGGGCAGGGGTCTGCAATCTTTAACACTCAAAGGGCCGTTTGGACCCGTTTTCCACAGAAAACAAAACATTGAAAGCCACAAAACCTGGGTGGGCGTGGCCAACTGAATGCCACTCCCACCCAGTCACATGACCACCACCACCACCCAGCCATGCCTACCAAAGTTTTGCAGCTATTTTTTTTCTGTGGGAAATGGGTCTCTCTCCCCCCCCTTCATCCCTCTCGTTTCTGTTTTTATTTTCCTGCCTCTCTCTTCTTTTTCTTTCTTTCTTCCTTTTCCTTCTTTCATTTATTTCCCTCTCCTTCTCTCCCTCCATCATTTTCCCATTTCTCTCTTTTTCTCCCTTTCTCCCTCTCATTGCTCTTTCTCTCCCTCTCGTGCTTTTTTCCTCTCCCTTTTTCTTCTTCCTTCTCTCTTCATTTCTTTCCCTCTCCTTTCCCTCTCTTTCTCTCCCTCCAGCTCTCTCATTTCTCTCTCCCTCTTCTCTCTCTCTCATTACCATACGCTCTTCCCTTCGTATCTGCTCAGGAAGGGAAGAGCAGCTCCCACCGCCACCGAATGCAGGAAGAGTTCTGGCTCTCCTGCACAGCTCGGCCGGCTACTCTGAGCGTGCAGTGGTGGCAGCGGGAGAAGAAATTGCCACCCCGTGATCCCAGCCCGGGAGAGTATCCTGCCTGTGTGTGTGCATGTGCGCGTGCGCAAGGTAGAGAGATGAGAGAGAGAGTAATGGGGAGAATTCCCTTTTCTGTCTCTCATCTATCTTTCACATGCGCGCGCACACACACACGAGAGATGAGAGAGAGAAAAAGGAATTCTCCCCATTTCTCTCTCTCATCTCTCTACCTTGCCCGCAGTCGCATGCACACACCCACAAGCAGGATACTCTCTTGGGCTGAGATCACAAGGCGGCAACAGGAACCCCTCCCGCTGCCACTACTGCATATTCAGAGTAGCTTGCCGAGCTGTGCAGGAGAGCCAAAGCTCTTCACTTCCTGCATTCGGCGGTGGTGGCACCTGCTCCTTCCTTTCTAAAAGGATGCTAAAAAGCGTCCTCTGGGCAGCGAAAGTGCACTTTTTAAAGGTGCGGCTGGGCGCTGCGGACCCAGCCCTTTCTCTCACCCTGTCCTCCCGGATTCCATTCCCAGCCAGCCCTCGTGTTAGTGAGGCCGGCATCAGCAGCGGCTGGGTTGGGCCAGTATATCTGGCCTGAGAGCAAACGACCGAGGAATGCCCGCTACCAAGGCAAGCTCCAGCAAGAGTGAGGCCCCGGAGAATCGGCTCCAGCCACTTCTCCATCCCCCGCCATTGCTCTTATCTTCTTGGGCCAGGCAAAAGTGACGGGGAGGAGAGGGTGAGGGGCGGGGCCAGCCAGTGGTGGGATCACCCGACAGGGAGCCACAGTAGAAGGCCCAAGGAGCCGCATGCAGCTCCAGAGCCGCAGGTTGCCGATCCCTGGCTTAGGGGATCCCAGAGCATAAAAACCCACTGCCTTTTTTGTTACTTGCAACAATGAGTCACAAAATATTTCAGAACTAGACGAGCTATTTATCAGCTCTATATATCAGGATGAACAGTTAAGAATTGCTGATGATTGCATCATCTCTTTTGTACCTATGAGCTGTTCTGACAGGAAAAGACAGTTCTCATCTGGCATAGTGCTAGTTAAATAAGTCTCTGTGTATTTCTTAAAGTAATTATGATTTTTTATTGCCATTAAAGATCAGTATATAATAAAACTCAACAGTATAAATCAGATTACACATATATGAAAAGGTATAAATCATACTCTGAAATAACTATTTTACTTTGAAGGTCTGTTAGCATATTGAGGGTTTGTTAGCATTAACTGACAGTTGGGCTAAGTCCATACTCTGAATCAAAGGCAAGGAGTCAATATATTGAGCATATTTTTCTTTTTCATGGAATTTTCTGTTATTTAATTACTCAGTATTCAACATGCACTCAAGAATTCTAACAAGGGTTCTTTCTAAATTCAAACTCCCAACAAAAGCAGAGAAATCTTGAAATGTGTAGGCTTTAACATAAGGTATAGAAATTAATTTTTGAGGTCTATTTGATCAAAGGTTGACTCATTTGGGTTATTTTTCAGCTGTGCTATATTTTAAAGTATCCAATACTCCAATATGAACTTACATTTTCCAATATCCACTTATGAACCATATTTAAATGTAATCATTTTATGATTTCTAAATAATGGATACTCATCTAATTTGTCCAGAAAAGATCACTCATAAAAAAAATCCGAATCCGTCTTACTAACCATATTGACTCACAATTCAAATACGTTCTATATGAATCTACAAATTTATTTTTGCAATGTTCCAGAAATGGTTGCCAAAATATCAGTGTTTATTATTATTCTGGATCTTTAAAAAACAAGAGTGCATGTTAGATTTCAGGTGTTTCTAAGCTACTGTCAAATACAGCACCAAAACTGATTTTTGAACTAAAAAAACTCAAATAAATGGAAAATACAAATCACAGGAATGAACTTATTCCATTTGATTAGAACGATTTTCAACCTGATATAGTGGGTCGCAGTGGCTCACATGGTAAGGTGCTGGGCCTGCGCACTGCGAAGGTCGGCGGCTTGATTCCCATGAGTGAATAAACCGCGTAGGGACAAGAAAGGAACCTCCCCCGACTGCCTACTGGCATTCAGGCATCATGCAGGTAAAAGATAACACCGCCCAAAAAAATTCCTTTCACAGAGGCAGCTCCATGGCTAACACGTGCCATACGCTTAAAAACAAAAACAAAACCCTAATATAAATGATAAGATGAAGGACAGCACGTGCTGTAATGATTAATTTAATATTCCCAAGCAATTGGAAATGTCTAGAGATCTACTTAATTCAGTGGCGACATATTCTGCTCTCATATCGATATGAATACAAAGAATCAGCTATCAGAACAAAAATACAAACGAAAAAGTGATATGCATTATATCCATGAAAAAAGATAGGTACCTAGTAACCCAGTATCATTGCTCCTTAATTTCCAGAGGGCTTTTACAGCTCGACGGGCAACCCACTCAAATGTTGAATCCCCAAGAAGTCGACTAAGAATTCCAAATTCCACCAGTAATGATCCAGCCCCAGCAGTACAAGTCTCATTATTGCTTCCAGAAGGAACTCCTGTCCTTAAGTTCACCTGCAAAGACATGAAGGCTTATAAGGAAGCTTACTAAAGAATAAGCAGCTGTATTACTATCTTTTGAAGTTTCAAAGTTAGTGACAGATGTTTCATCAGTGCTCTGTCATGAACTTGCATCATATTCCACAGAGGAATTATCTTAAAGGGATATCTAGACCATATCAGTATTTACCAGTAGCCATCAAGAAATCAGAACACTGAAATCCTTGAGGAAACAGCAGTTCATTCAGTACATTTACTATAGAATCTGCTTTCCAAATTATATTAAAACAATGGTAGTGGCACATTTGGCTTGTAGATAATGGTAAGAGGAAAAAGTATACACAGAACATTTTTAAAGACAAAGTTAAATTCAAATATTTAACATGTTACACCTTGGGTTAAAAGACTGAATTTCCTTTGCCTAAAAATTGGCAATTGTTCTACACATACCCTTGGATAAGGAATTCCAGTTTTGGTATTCTCAAAGGCAGGTAATAATCTTACTGCCAGGTCATGAGCCATATGCAACAGTTCATCATCATATCCCTTAATAGTCATATCACCAAAAGGCTGTCTGGTATCTGTAATGATTATGTGGGCTGAAAGCAGACTTCCTAAAACCCTAAAAGAAATGATATTGGTTATTATTTTAAATGAGACAATATCTGTGAATATTATAGCAACAGAAATAACAGAATTGTGATCACCCTTATGATCACACATATCAGCAATAAGGCAATGTATGTATAGTCTACATCAGTAGATCTCAACACAGCAATAAGAATTTTTAAAGGTAGAAAAGCATAATAAAGCAATAGACACACCCTAAAAGTTCTTGTGCCTTCTCCAACCTCTGATGCTGTCATCAACAAATCAGGGGTCTCCTGGAAAGATAATGTTTGACAGAACTAGCTCTAATGTATGTCAGAACAATTGAAATCTCTCATTGCTACAAATGATAGCTTTTTGAAAGAACTGCAAGTTGGTTTTGGAAGAACTCACATCTTCTTGGATGGGAAAGTGGTAAGAGACATTACAGTATTGTTTTCATTTGTTCCTCATCTTATTTGTAACATAAATGCTCTTGACAGCATTACATGTTCATTAATATATATTTCCGAATCAATATTTTTAATCACACAGTGCAATTTATCTCCCTTATTATTTTCTTACAAATTGTACCATTCACAGTTCATGCCTTATGAGTCCATGTTCCCTTTTTACTTTACTTTTTTGAGAGGAGTGATTTAAAAATGACATTTCAGCTTTCACTTTATGTAATATAAAACTGTTTATCAATAGTGCTTACCTCAGGGTTTCTACTTCTATCCTTATAGGATTCAGTTTAAAGCCTAATAAATCTGACACTGATATCGTGTCAGTTCTGCAAGAATCCTTCTTCGGTTTCCTTATCTCCTTTTTGAAGGTAAAGAATTACATTGGCCTTGCTCATTCTCCAAGATTTCTCAAAGATTACATAAAAGTTCAGGCAGAATATCAGCAAGGTCCTTCAGTACTTATGAATGTAATTCTTGCATTCTTAGAGATTTAAATCCATTCATAACAAGTATTTCTTAATCATAAAGTTCTGACTTTGTCCCTTAATCCTGCATTTCATAGTTGCCACGTAGAATATATATCATCTTATTGGATAAGATTGAGCCAAATAGGAGAGCAAAACTTTATTATGATTTTGATGAGCAGCTGCATCAAAAGAACTAGTCAAATTATATTTTATATTAATTATAAAATTAATTAATTAAACGCCCAAATTATTAAACCATAATATGAATTGCTTTAAATTTATTATTTTATAACACTGATAATGTAAATCTCATCAGTTAGAGCAAGCAGAGTAAATTTTGTTTCAGAGTTTCTTCAACGTATTATTCACATTCAGTGCTGTCAAATTTCAGCAACATCCTACCTAATTGTTGCCTCAAAGACTTGGACAGTTGAATCTGTGTCAAATGTTACTGTGTCTATCACAAGCTTCACTGCTTTCCGAAATTCTGAAGAATTTCCCATTACCTTTAAGAAAAAAAAAAGATATGAAAAAACTCTCCACACATTTTATACAAAAATTGTTAAATTTGAAAATAAATTTAAATATCTGCAGTTAGTCATATAAATATAAAAACAATCCACTCTTATGACAATTAAGCCCAGAACTTTCTTTGTTAAGTCAAGTTACTACATGATAGGACTCTATTTTATGGTGGCAATAAAAGGAATCCCATGACCATTAAGTAAATTCCATGATTAAGCAAACCATGTGATAGTAAATCCTAATCCAGCTTTATCCAATGAATTTTTTTGGTGGAAAATGGTTAAAAAAGGTCACAAAACTCAATCACATAGCCATGGGACAATGTAACCAGTCGTAATATGAACTAGTTGTCAAGCGTCTGGAATGCAATCACATCACTGTGAGGGTTATACAGCAATTGTAACTTTGAGGATGGATCATAAGTAAATTTTTCGTTTCCGCCATAACTTTGAACGGTCATTAAACAATTGGTCATAAGTCGAAGACTTTCTATATTTCGATTTTCTACAAAGTGTTCTATGATACTGTTACAGATAATAGTGGAACCACTAGACACAAAACAACAGAGGAATCAAGTGTTAATTTACAAAAACTGTTTTAACTTTTAACTAGCGACAGAAGGGGAGGGGGAGAGAGGCAGGGAGAGAGGGGGAGAAAGCAGGATTAAATGCGTAACATGTATTTTAAAAGTATTTAATAACATGATAAAATATTTAGTGATAGGCACACAGCTAGAACAGACTTACTAACAACACTGAGGTTAAAAAAGTCAAATTATCAGCTTGCAAATCAAGTATTTCAATATGATTTAATTGAAAAGCTGGACAAACCTGTCAATTTCAATTCACTTTTCCAGTTTTAAGTGCTTCCCCTATTCAATCTCTGCATCATTATGCTTTTTCTAAAAAAAAAGTCCACACCTACAAAAATTATGCAGTTATGAACATTTGCGCTAAAACATGAACTTTGTGTGATATTTTTCTTAATGTTTCTATAAACAACATTCCCTTTAATAATTAAATGGTCCTTCTTATGTGTGGTTTTATTCCAGCCAAAGAACCATAGATAATGAAACTCTGAAAAAATGTATTCTATTTACAGTACATGCAAAGTCTTTCTGTCTTTTTTCAGAATTACATAACAAAGTTGGAAGGGACCTTCTAGTCCAACTCCCTGCTTAAGCAGGAAACCCTATAAAATTCTGGACAAATGGCTGTCCAATCTCTTCTTTAAAACCTCCAGTCATGGAGCACCTACAACTTCTGGAGGCAAGCCATTCCACTAATTAATTGTTCTTACTGTTAGGAAATTTCTCCTTAATTCTAGGTTGGATCTTTGTTTGATAAAGCTCCCATCGGTTACTTCCTGTCCTGCCCTCAGGTGCTTTGGAGAATAGGTTGACCCCCTCTTCTCTGTTAACAGTGCCTCAAATATTGGAAGACTGTTACAAAAAAAAACAAGCAAAGCTGAAAACGTTTACCACAATTTCCAAAATATGGTGTCTGTCTAGCAATGATAGATAAACAAAGTCATGGGCCATGAAACCACAAATACCAAGGACCACCTGCATAGTTTTGCTGTTACAACTACATATTTCTTTATGACAAATATTGTGGTGTATTATTTTTGTTCATATAGCTTCATCACAAAATCTGGAAACCTATTAATGTAAAATACTAAATGTGGCTTAGTTGAGAAATATAAAATGATTAGCTTTACCTTAAAATATGAACTGAAATAATTTCTCCCCTACTACTCCTAGCAAAGTACTTAACATAACACGGGATAGAAAAACAATATATTAAAGTATATTTAATACTTTTAAAGTACTAAACTACCTAATAATAACAACAGTACTAAACTACCTAATAATAACAACAACAGTACCTTTTTAATTGTAAAACGTGTGGTTGCTATAAACTTCTCTACTCCTTAAATCTGTGGCATGAAGAAAAGAATCTCTTCTTCCTTAAGCCTACTTCCCAAGCCAAGCATGAATAGAAAAAACAACAACACCCTCCCTATTACAGGCTAACCTTGCAAGATCAGGACTGTAGTCAGTATTGGCTTAGAAAAATCTTCTTTAGCAATTCTCGAAATTACAAAACTGAGGGATTGGGCACTGTGGTAATGAAGATATTTTTGTGAAATTATATATATATATATATTTCTGATAGTACTTGTTTTTCCTTTCAGAAATTAAAAAATAGATTTAACTCACTGCTAGGGTATCCAATGCATCAATCAGAGTAAGCGAGTAGTTTCCCAGGACATCATTGATATTCAGATTTGAACTGAAATAAATTTCATTAGAGTTAGTTAAACCAAATTTTAAAAGACTTAATTCACTTAGGTAAATTTCAAATGATATAGCCTACTTCTATATACAATTAACTGGAAGAACATCCCAAATAATTTTAAGGGAAATATTCTTAGATAAAGGCATAAAAGATTGCAACTGCAGCTGCATAGCTTAAATCGGATATTCTTTCAGTTTATTACTTATTTAATTTTTATCCCACATTTATTTACTTCGTAGACAAACTACCTTTGGAATATTATGGCATGAAGCTTAAGAGACCAAAGTAGCTGGGACTTATTTCCACTAATGTTTAATTATGATTAAAAGAGTTATTCAAGTGAATTACAGTACAGGTGAAATTTGAAAAATTAGAATATCGTGCAAAAGTTCATTTATTTCAGTAATGCAACTTAAAAGGTAAAACTAGTATATGAGATAGACTCAATACATGCAAAGCAAGATAGTTCAAGCCATGATTTGTCATAATCGTGATGATTATGGCTTACAGCTCATGAAAACCCCAAATCCACAATCTCAGAAAATTAGAATATTGTGAAAAAGTGCAATATTCTAGGCTCAAAGTGTCCCACTCTAATCAGCTAATTAAGCCATAACACCTGCAAAGGGTTCCTGAGCCTTTAAATGGTCTCTCAGTCTGATTCAGTAGGAATCGCAATCATGGGTTGGTCCTACCTGATACGCTCCTTCTCGTAGGGTTAAGGTAGCCTCCCGTCATGGGTTAACTTCGTCCTGCCTGCTGATTGGACTGAGTCTTTAACATAAAAGCCCGCTCCTGTTGCTAGGCAGACCAGATTAAAACGAAAAACTGTAAGACTCGACGCGGAGCCCGAAACCTTCCGGGAGTGCAACAATAAGAAAGTTGAACAAGAGAGAAATGATAAAGAGAACATAGATAAATAAGTTAGACAGACCTACAAACTCTAGGGAGGGCCAGGAGGCTAGATCAACCCTACAAGAAGGAGCGTATCAGGTAGGACCAACGCCCCTTCTCCGTAGTACTGTTGAGGTAGCCTCCAGTCATGGGACCAAACAAAGCTTGGCCCGGAGTCCCAGGGTGGGCTGTAGGTCGTAACTAAATTTCCATCGCTACTCGCTGAAGTACCCTGCGTCCAAATGCTCTGTCTGCAAACGCATAGGAATCTAGGTGGTAGTGCCGAATGAAAGGAGACAAGGTTGTCCAGGTGGCCGCCTTGCATACCTCCTCAATTGACGACTGCGTCGCCCAAGCGGCCGAGGTAGCTGTGCTTCGTGTGGAGTGAGCGGTCACGCCCGATGGTCTTGAAAGCGCATGGAGATCATAGGCCTTGGCTATGGTGCCCCGGATCCACCAGCCCACTGTGGTGGTGGTGACCTTGGTGCCTAGAGACGTTGGCTGGAATGACACCAGGAGAGATTCCGTACGACGAATCTGTGATGTGCGGGTGATGTAGATACGAAGTGCTCTGCGCACGTCCAAGGTGTGCCACTGTCTTTCTCGTGGATGGACCGGTTTTGGGCAGAAATCCGGTAATGTTATTTCCTGAGCCCAATGAAATCTGGAATTAACCTTTGTGATAAAGGCCGGGTCGAGCCGCAGGATGACTCTGTCATTGTGAAAAATGCATAAGTCTTTGCGTATGGACAGGGCAGCCAGTTCCGAAATACGCCTAGCAGAAGTTATGGCGATGAGGAATGCCACTTTATGTGTTAAGTGTCTCAGACCAGCGTCCCTCAGAGGTTCATATGGAGGACCCGTGAGAGATGAAAGGACCATCGATAGCTTCCAGGTGGGATATCTGTGGATCACCGGGGGCTTCATGTTGGAGGCCCCTCTTAAGAAGCCTTTAATCGTCGGATGGAGCCCCAGCGAGGGATAAGGGTTGCAGTTGAGGATAGACGATAACGCCGCCACTTGCCGTCTCAGGGTGTTGGGGAGGAGCCCTTTGGCTAGACCCTCCTGCAGAAAATTTGCGACGTCTCCTATTAGCGGACTAACTGGAGATACCCCCCTACCTGAACACCAGTTACAGAAAATTTTCCAAGTCGCTGCATATATACGTTCTGTCGCTGGTCTCCTGGCCGCCTGGAACGTGGAAATGGCCTCCTCATCGAGCTTGCTGTCTCTCAGGATGCTCCTCTCAAGTGCCAAGCGGTCAGTTGTAACCACCCCGGATCTGGGTGTTGCAGCTTGCCCTGAGTGAGTCTGCGAATGTTGGTAACCTCCACGGGGAAGATACCGAGAGTGACTTGAGGTCCGTAAACCAGGGTCTGCGGGGCCAGTGTGGAGCAATGACTATGACCTCTGCCCCTTCCTCTATTATTTTCGCGATGACCGGTGGTATCAGAGGTAGAGGAGGAAAGGCGTAGAGGAGAACGCATGGCCAGGGAATTCTGAGCGCATTGGTCCCCTCCGCGCCCCGGCAAGGGTACCTGGAGAAGAAGCGGTGTAGGCGAGCATTCTGTGGAGTGGCAAACAGGTCCACTGACAGATGACCGAATCGATGGTTTAATTGCGTGAAGATGGACCGATGAAGGCACCACTCCCCGTGATCTACTGTCTTCCGACTGAGCCAGTCCGCTGTTATGTTGGATGTTCCTGATATATGGTCGGCTGTTAATGACAGAATGTGGCGTTCCGCCCAGAGGCCTAATTTTATGGCTTCCCGCATCAGAGCTTGGGATTTTGTGCCCCCCTGCTTGTTGA
>JANHFT010003852.1:3991-19009 GCA_032467955.1 Pseudoxenodon macrops
ACCGGTTCTATGATGTCACCAGCTGCTTGCAACCTACTCTATAGAACCGGGCCGAACCGGTAGGATTTCACCCCTGGATCTACCTCACCTCCTTGGTACTGGGTTGGACCAGGATGAGGCCTCATTAGAGGATCTTTAAAGTTTGGGTAATTCCATGCCACGCTCTTTCAAGTAAACTGGTCCTAAGATATTTAGGACTTTAAAGGTCAAAAACAGCACTTTGAATTAGGTCCAGAAACAAAGTGGCCGCCAGTATAGATGGCAAAGTACAAGCATGTGTTCATACCAGTCATACTAATCAATCCCAGAGTCAATTTATTTTAAACTAACTAAAGTTTCAAGATTATTTTCAAAGGCAGCTCAATATATAACTCATTGCAATAATCCAACCAGGAAATTACCAAAGCATGATTGGCTGTGGTGAGACTGTCTCTGTGCAGGTCACGGTTATTAAATAAGCCCAAATAAGTTTAGTATTAAATTGGAAGAGTGTCACTGTTTCCTCATATTCAAACATGGAAAACAGTTTGATTGCAACGTAACAGACTGATAGAAGTGCTAAGGGACGACAGTCTAACCTTAGCTTAACTTGAAAAGAACTGGGTCAGTGCTGCAACCCAACCAACACTCTGGAATTACAGACATATTAAACTGACACAGAACTCTTGCATGGAAGTTACCAATCATTAACTGTGCTAAAGAACATTGATTTTGAAAAGCTAAAATATCTTTGGCTCCTACTTTTAAATCAGTCATTCACAACATGTATTGCATTATATAATATGCAATCAATGTCAAACTAAAAAATATTGAACTTTAGGGAAATGAAACATTAACCTTAATATGCTTTTCATTGCCACATTATAAACTGATCAGCAAATGCTCAGATTTATTTTTCTTTAGAAAATAGTTTCAGTTCTTCCCCCTCCTTAATTTTCAGCAAAATGAATCTCATAATTGCAAAATTCCACCCGAAAGCATATTTTGTGGAATTAGCATCAATGAGATTTAACATCAATCTATATTAGATAGGATTGATATTTTGTCTTCGGGAAAAGGCAATAATGTACAAAAATGGGGCAATGTGTTTGTGCAAATAGATATTAATGAATTTGGAGCTTTGGGGGTGGTGTGAAGAATCTCTGATATTTTTAAATGAACGTTTTAATCTTAAAGAAAGTTTACATATACATCAATAGATTCTAGCCTCTGAGGCCAACATCTTGAATTTTCCAGATGAATAATGTGGAATCCTTGATGCTCTCTGAGCTTGTTTGCAGATGTTTCATTACCCAGCTAGGTAGCATCGTCAGTGCTGATGTTGTTACTTAGTCAGGTAATGTAATGTCTGCAAAAAACCTCAACAATAAACAAGCTCAGAGAGAGTCACGTCTGAGCTATAAATGTTATCTTCTATTGGCAAATGAATAATGTTCTAATACCTAAGTAATGGCTATTTCAGTTGAGATTTTTTCCCCTTCAATCCTATTGAAATGTTAGCTTTTTGGTGCAAACATTCAATGGCTATGCAGCATTATCTTGAAGCAGACAATGCAATGCAATCCTAGGCTGCATTAATAGAGGGATAGACTCAAGATCACATGAGATTCTTTACAAAGCCTTAATAAGACCACACTTGGAATATTGCATCCAATTCTAGTCACCACAATACAAAAAAGATGTTGAGACTCTGGAAAGAATGAAGAGAAGAGCAACAAAAATGATTAAGGGGCTGGAGGCTAAAATGTATGAAGAACAGTTAGAGGAATTGAGCATGTCTAGTCTAATGAAAACAAGGACTGGGGGGGACATGATAGCACTGTTCCAATATTTGAAGGGCTGCTACAAAGATGAGGAGGGGTGTCAAACTTCCAAAGCACTAAAAGGCAGGAGAAAAAACAATGGTTGGAAACTAACCAAAGAGAGAAGCAACCTAGAACTAAGGAGAACTTTCCTAATGGTTAAAGCAATTAACCAATGGAATAACTTGCCTTCAGAAGTTGTGAAGGCTTTCAAAAAGAGCCTAGGCAATCATTTGTCTGAAATGACATAGGGTCTACGGCTTGAGCAGGAGGTTAGACCAGAAGACCTCCAAGGTCCCTTCCAATTCTATTATTCTATGTTCTAAAAAATATTTCCCTTGCTTTCCTTTTCTTCTCTGTGCAGGTGTAAACCCAGATACATATATAAAGAAACCATATTTTTTTGTCTTGATTAGATCCAAATATAAGATTTCATTCCACATATGCTTAAAGAAGGATTGCTGGTGTTATATTGTAGAAGGGGGAAAACTAAAATTACAAGTGAAGAAAGGTAACAACTGAACCATTGTAAAAGGTACAACAATTACAGTATGTGAAGTAATAGTAATAGACCATGCATTCATAGACAAAATATCTCTCTCCATCTTGATAATGCTTGCCCTAAAGTTGAAGTCATATGAATACTGGAGGATTCAGTAAATAAACAAAAGTATATAAAAATAGTCTTCTACATAATGGACAACTTAACCCCTGGTTTGTTCAACCACAGTTTATTGAATAAACCACAATTAGCAGAGTTCACAGAATAAGCTAAAACAAAAAGTTAACAAACCATAGTATTTGTGTCTTAGCAACATATGTAAATCTCATTAATTAATTACACTCAGATAAGAAAAATGACTAATGATTGCCCTTGGGTACTAATGCAGAAGAAAATTTGTCTACAGACAATAATATTCTAGAGAGCCAGTTTGGCTTAGTAGTTAAGGTATCAAGCTAGAAACTGGGAGTCTGTGAGTTCTAGTCCTATCTGAGAAACAAGGTCAGCCCAAGGAAAAAGGAAATGGCAAACCACTGCTGAAAAACCATGCCAGGAAAATTGCAGGGTCTTTTCCAGCCAAGAATTGGACACACTGAACGGAAGGGGGAAAAGGTTCATATTAAAATAAATACATATTCTACTCAAAACTTTTACTTTTATCTAAACTTCGTGCTGTTCTAAACCTTTTTTGCATGCTTTCCATAATACTAGATGATGTCATGCAATTAATATTTCAGGGGGGAAATTAATGTACTGTACATCAATAGCCCTAATTCATTAGCTAGATGGTCAACCTTTTCCAACATTTGTTTTGAGAATTCCAGGATTGAATGACAGAAAAAGATATTTTCCCCAACAGAGTTACTTTTTGTGATGTTTTAATGCAAGAACTTTAAAATGTCAAAAGGCATGTCTTGCATACAGATGATATGTCAAATAATAGGATCATAATTATTGCTGTGTTAGTGCCCAAGAAAAACTTGGAAAAAAGGAAGTTAAAATTCTGAGCATCTTGAACCACAGTAAGGCTGCAGATGTTGATATCACTAAAAAACAAAAACAAAATTAAAACATGGCTGTTTGCCTATCGGGCCATTGTGTAACTTATTTACTCTGTGTGAAACCTGCACCCATGCATGCTGATTGTATAAAGGAACAGCAAAGGCATTCTTCCAAAGGGAAAGATAGCAAGAGTAAGTGCAAAACCCTCAGGGGGATTAGTTTGCTAAATGTGTTTAGGAAAGTATTTTGCAGAATTGTGATTAAACGTTAGGAGACATACCAATAAATGCAAGTACAAAGTGGCTTCATGCTGATCAAAGAATGTGCAAATTGGAGTTTTGCTTTTCGACGGATGATTGAAAATTCTGTGTATTTGCATTGCCCATTTATTGATTTAGAGAAAGTATGTGATAAATTCCATAGGCATGAATTACGGAACATTTGTTGAGAATATGTTGATGGGTGGTTGCTGAATGTGATGAGTGATAATTGATGGAAGAAATGCATGTGTGACATTACAAAAGTTTAAAGGATTTTGTATGCTATATCAGTCTACACCAGAGTGAATGTCTCCTCAAATCAGTCAGAAGTATGACTAGTTATTTTCTAACTACTTTCATTAGAACACATTCTACAAATACCCGTCCTTTGCACACTTTATATTTAGCAAGAAGGAAAAGAAAGAAGAGAAACAGGAAGGAAGGAAGGAAGGAAGGAAGGAAGGAAGGAAGGAAGGAAGGAAGGAAGGGCGTCCATCCATCAAATGGAGTTGAGGGATTTCAAAGAGCTCTTCATCCCGATGAACTGGAGATGAATCTGAGTTTTCCAATGCCATGGGTCCATGTCTGAACTTCTGTGCTGGTTCTCACAATAAATGGTAGTTCTCGCACTTTGAATAAGCCTCGCTGATTTCTTTCCTCTTTGGTTCCTTTCTGAAGGAAATAAAGCTTTATTTATTTGAGCTAACCATAGAAGAAAGATGTTTTCTTTAGCTTGCTTTCATTGATCAATAAATGATAGTTACAGTTTTGCATTCCTCACTTTTTCAACCTCCAGAAATAGATACATAGGAAATAAGAAATAGAAGCATTATGCATAATACAAAATACATATTTCATATCAGGAAACTAAATGCTTAGTAAGTAGTTCCTCAGGAATCAAACAAGAATGTGTGATGTGTCTTGGGTTTTTAAATTTATAGAAAATTATGGGGGAAATGCTTGAAACTATAGTAAAGGTTTATTGGTCAGGGACATTGGTGCGTGTACATTTTTTCAGACAAATACTGTGGTCAGACTCACTGGCTGAATGCTTGACTGATTTATATAGAATGTTAAAGAGAATATAGGATAGAACAAGAGGTGTGAACTTCAAAATTAACATGTCAAAGTCGAAAGTAGATCTGTCTGATATGGAGAAGATAGAGTGCAAATGGAAGTTATACATAAAATGGTAAAAATACAGCAAGAAGATGGATTTATGTATCTTTGCTGAGTGTTTAGTAAAGAACTGGACAGAAAAAATTAAGGTACACTGTACAAATGTTGGTAAGAAAGTGATAGTACATGATTCATTGTGAGGAATGAACATTTATCAAAAGATTCCTCTATATATGGATGTTTTATTCTTCTCATATTCTTAAATGAAAGTAAGAATTGGGTATGTCAGAACAAACATAAAAGTAAATTGAATGCAGTGGAATAGATAACATAAGAAGGATGTGTGACAAAATAAAAATAGATCAAATGTAAAAAATGACTGTTTTGACCCAGCTGCCAGACCAAAGAACACAGCACAAACAGCATCCAAACAAACCTTGTTTTAATATGAACAAACTCCTAATTAGCTGTCTTAGCAGTCGTTCTATTGTTCATGAAATCATTAATCAGTCTTCTCGAAGCAACAGCTGTTAATTCACCTTCTTAACAGCCAGCAATTAGTTCAAGCAAAAAGGATCACAAGTCCAAGGAAGAGTATTTATGCTAACAACACACAATCTTACTGTTGTTGGCAAGATGCTCAGAAGTAATTTGCAGGAATTCTTGGCGACTTCCCAACCAAGCCAACCAGGAGTTTTGCAGTCAAAGACAAGATGTGGAATGAACTAAGTTCCCTGGAAATTTGGTCAGTCCTTTTCCTTACTTAAATAGGCTATGGGAGTGGCCAATTATCCCCAAGCCTACTCCCAAGTAGTCCTTCTCCTCAGGAGCCATTCCTAGTCCATATTTATCATACTGGGTCTCTGACGTTTCATGAAGACAATGTAATGGGGAAAACAGTCCTTTAGTATCCTGATCTGAAACCATAAAGGTTGTTGACCCTAGAAATAAAAAAAAGGCTAGACCATCTATTTAATAACAAAGTTGCATACCTATATAGAACATAGAATAATAGAGTTGGAAGGGACCTTGGAGGTCTTCTAGTCTAACTCTGTTTGAGCAGGAAATACTGTACCGTTTGAGACAAATGGTTGCTGAGGGGTTGTTGTTTTTAAGCCTCCAATGATGGAGCACCCACAACTTCTGAAAGCAAGCTAATCCATTGGTTGATTGCTTTAACTGTTAGGAAATTTCTCTTTAGTGCTAGGGTGCTTCTCTTTTGGTTAGTTTCTTGTCCATTGTTTCTTGTTTCTTGCCTTTTGGTGCTTTGGAAAATAGTTTGAGCTCCTCATCTTTGTAGGAGCACCTCAAATATTGGAACACTGCTATCATGTGTCCCCTAGTTCTTCTTTTCATTAGAGTAGATATATTCAATTCTTGTAATCATTCTTCATATGTATCTATGAAGATACATCATTGTTGTTGCTCTTCTCTGCATTCTTTCCAGAGCCTCAATATCTTTTTTATATTGTGGTGACCAGAACTGGATGCAGTATTCCAAGTTGATCTTACTAAGCAGGGGTGGGTTCCAGATATTTTTGCTGCTGGTTCGCTCAGGGTTATGCTGCGTGTGTGTGTGTGAAGCGCACATATACACATGCAGAAATAAAAAACTAGCTTCTGCGCATGCGCAGAAGCAAAAAAACTAGCTCTGCGCATGTCACAGAGCCGATCTTGTTGGTTCCCTGTGGGCACCGCCATTTTGGATTTTGCTTCTGTGCATGCACAGAAGCTAGTTTTTTGCTTCTGTTCATGCACAGAAGCTAGTTTTTTGCTTTTGTGCAAGTGCAGAAGCAAAATCCAAGATGGCAGCACCCACGGAGACACCGATGCAACCGGCTCCATGATGTCATCGCTAAGTTACTACCGGTTCTATAGAATCAGATAGAACCGGTAGGAACCCACCTCTGTTACTAAGGCTTTGTAAAGCGGTACTAGAACTTTACATGATCTTGATTCTATCCCTCTATTAATACATCCTAGGATTAAATTGGTTTTTTTGGCTGCTGCTACACATTGTATGTGGTTGTCCACCAGATCTGCAATATCTCTCTCACAGTTATTGCCGTTAAGTCATGTTTCTCCTAATCTGTACCTATACAGTTGGTTTTTTCTTACCTACGTGTAAAACCTTACTTTTATCTATGCTAAATTTCATTTTGTTACATAGGACCAATCGGCAAGTCTGTCAAGATCTTTTGGGATCTTGAGCTTGTCTTCTGGGGTGTTGGCTATTCCTGTCAGCTTAGTTTCATCTGCAAATTTGATGAGTTCCCTTTCTATTCCCTTGTCTTGAAGATTTATGAAGATGTTGAAGAGTACTGGGCCTAAAACAGAACCTTGGAGTACCCCACTATTTACTTCCCTCTATGTGAATGTAGTTCCATTGAGGACTACACATTGTGTATGATTTGTCAGCCAGTTAGAAACTCATCTGGTACTGTTTATCCCACATTTTCTAGCTTGCCAAGAAGTAGGTTGTGATGTACTTTATCAAATGCTTTACTGAGTATACTATGTCCATAGCATTATACTGACTCATTAATTTAGTCACTTTGTTGAAGAATGTTTAGTATGATCTGTTTTTGATGAACCCATGTTGACGTCTAGTTACAATTTTGTTGCTTCTAGGTGTTTTCAGATTTGTTCCTTGATTATCCTTTCCAAAGTCTTCCTAGATATTGATGTCAGGCTGATTGGTCTGTAACTTCATGGATCTGTTCTCCCCTTTTTTTGGAACATGGGAATCACATCAGCTCTTTTCCAGAAGCAAGAAAAATAATAATGAGCTGAAAGGTGAATTGGGGGAAACGAAGGAACAGATTCAAAACATGGATATGAGATTAGGAAACTTTCAGCAAATGTTAAAAAAATGAAAAAAGAATTCAGAAAATAGCGGACAAATCAGAAGAAGCTGAGAAAAAAATGGAGGAAATAAATCAAAAATTGACACAAGCAAATAAAAACCTGGAGGAGACAGTCATAATTTTAGAAATGGAGAAGGCAGCTCATTAATTAAGATTTCAGAATATAGAGCAGGGTGTCAAACTCAACTACATTGAAGGCTGCATCAGGGTTGTGTTTGACCTCAGGGGCCAGGGTGGGCATAGCCAGCTTGACGTCACCCATGTTGGGGACATCTCTGGTGTCCTGAGCACTCTGCCAATGAAAATTGGCTGTCAACTTCTGTTTTTAGCTGCAACGGCCTCCTGATGTCCTCTGCCAATGAAAACAGGGCTTGGGGGGCTTGCATGTCCCCCTGAGCTCTGTTTTCGCTGGCAGAGGGCATAAGGAGGCCATCACAGCCAAAAACAAGCTCCATTTTCACTGGCAGCAGCACTGTGAGCTGGTCCTTTGCTGTTTCTAGGGTGACCCATGCTCCAGATCTAAGCACCCCATGGGCCAGGTTTGGCCCCTAGGCCTTGAGTTTGACACCCCTGATATAGAGGAAGGTAAAAAAGAGGACACCCTGGAAGTGATGATAGAGTTGTTGGCAGGCGCCCTAGAGATAGCGACGCAAGAGATGGTGGGGGGAGATAGATGAAATGTTTAGAATCAACATGAGCTATGCAAGGAGGTGTCTACAGAGGTGCACATGAGATTTGTTAAAAATCAACAAGGGATGAAATATTAAAAAGGGTAAGAGATGATCCACTGCAATATAGAAGGAAAGAAATTGTGGTTCTGAAACAGAAGAGTAAGAGACTCACGGAAACAATATCAATTTTTGACTGTTACACTGATAAAGAGAGGTAAATTTTAGATGGTGGATACTGGAGGGAATATTAGTTAATTGGGATGGTAAAGGATATAGACTAGACTCATTAGATAAGGCAATATAATTTTACAATAACTACATTGTCACAAATGAGGGGAAAGAAACAAGAGGAGACCTGGAATATAAAAGACAGGAGGAACCAACAGGAAAAGAGAGGAATACACAAAAAGAAGAAGATAAAACAGAACAAGAAAGAGTAAGGGCAAAAGATCAGAGACAAATAAGAACAACTAGGAGAATAAGTCCTATATATAAGTAAAGGAGATGGAGGAGGAAAGTGAGATTCTGTCAATAAATATAAATGGACTGAATTCCCCCATAAAAAGGGGGGAAATTATACACTATTACAGAAGTTAAAAAAACATAATCTTGAAGATATAATATAAAGCTCATATAAAAAAGCAACATAGTAAATTATTGGAGTGCTCCAAAATTGGGAAATTATATTTTTCATCAGCACAACAAAAGAAAAGAGGGCTAGCGCTATATATTAAGGAAACAATAAACTCCAAACAAATATTTGCAGATGAAGAAGGAAGAATTTTAATGGTGGAGATAGGGATGAAGCAAAAACAGATACTTTTGATAACAATATATGTGCCAAACAAAAGGCAAGAAGAATTTTATAAAAAACTACACAAGAAGAATTAGAATGGAATACCAAAATCTTTGTGTTGTAGGAGACTTCAGTGCAATTGTAGACACAAAATTAGACTATAGAGTAGTAAGACAGGAAAAAAGGCAAGAAAGATATTCCCTAAGACATTTTTTAAAATGATAGAAGAAACTTGTATACAGGACACATGGAGAGAAATGAACCCAGGGAAAAATCAATACACATTTTACTCAAATAGACAAAAATCAGAATTGATATGATGTGGATGTCATCTGAACTAAGAACTAATTTACAAGAGATAGAGATAGAAACCAATATATGGACCGACCATAACCCATTAAAAGTATGCTGAAAGGAGAAAAGAAAAGGCTGAGATGGACATTGAACCAATCATACTAAAAGAGAAAGATTTATGCAAACAATTGTAAACGAAATGGAATTCTTCTTCAAAGAAAACAAAAAAGAAGACACGCAAAATGTATGGGATACAACTAAAGCTATATTAGGAGATTAGCTATAATAGCAATAGCACTTATATACTGCTTCATAGTGCTTTACAGCCCTCTCTAAGCGTTTACAGAGTCAGCATATAGCCCCCAATAATCTGGGTCCTCATTTTACCGACCTCGGAAGGATGGAAGGCTGAGTCAACCTTGAGCCTGGTAAGATTTGATCTGCCAAGCTGCTGGCAGCCAGTGATCAGCAGAAGTAGCCTGCAGTACTGCACTCTAACAACTGCACCACCGCAGCTCATTGTATAATCTACATAGTGAGAAAGAATAAGAAAAAAAGCAACATCAAAAAACATTAAGAGAATATAAAAAACTTGAATTAGAATTACAAATAGATCCACAAAAGAAAATTTTTAAAAATCAAATGGAAATAATAAAACACAAATTACATCTGATAGAAAAAGAAGAATTGGCACAACAAATTAAAAGAACATATGCTCATATTTGCAAACTGGTAGGGAAGGTAAGAGAATCCCAGCACTGTCTGGTTCATACTACCACATGTGGTGGACATGTCCAAAAGCAAAAAAAAAATTGGATGAAAATGCACATATGATTAGAAAACATGTTAAATCAGCATCTAGATTACAAGCCAGAATTATTTTTGTTAGGCATAATGCCAGCAAAATATGAGAAAGTGAATGTATATTTAATATTACATGTCTTGACAGCAACAAGAATTATATTTGCACATCACTGGAAAAATAAGGAAACACCTACAGAAGAAGCAATAATCAAAGTATTAGATTGTGCAGAAATGGACAGATTGACACTGAAGATAAAAGAAAAAGAACACACAGACTATTTTCGAACATGAGACTTGTTTTAGAAATGGTTAGACAACAGAGGTAGAAAGTAGGAACTGGAAAAATAGTATTATGTAGGCAAATTAACCCAGACAACACGCTGTTCACAAAGCACTTATGAATATAAAGAGAAAATGTAAATAATAATAAAAAAAGAAGTCTGAGATGTACTGTAATTATCAGGAGCCAGTTATTTGAATTTGTCTAGAGCTGACAGGTGTTCTCTTATCTTATTTTTAAATTTGTATTCCTAACCTGTCATTTACATTTCTGTTTCTGATGAGTAGTGTTTTCTTTTTGCATGAAGACAGATGCAAAGTATGAATTAAACAGTTCTGCTTTCTCTCTAATGCCTGTTACTTCTTTGCCATTTTCTCCCATTAGTGGACTGATTGTTTCCTTCACTTTTTTTCTTGCTTTTTGGGTTTTGAAAGAAACTTTTTGTTTTTGACATTTCTTGCAATTTTTACTTACGGTAGTTCAAAGTCTTAGTTTTCCTAACCTCTTTTTGCAGGTACAGGCTATTTATTGGTATTATGCCTTATTTATGTGTCCCTCTTTCCATTTTTTGGACTTATCCCTTTTCTCTCAATTGGTTTGAGAGTTCTTTGTGCAAACATGCTGTTTTTGTTTGTTTGTTTTCTTTTTTTAGTGACATTGAACTGGACTGGGTTTTATAATCATATTTTTCAGAGTTTCCCAAACATCTTGAGTTGATTTAAGATTTTCATCCATTAGATCCTTCCCAAGCTTTTTTTTAAAGTCTGAGACACTGGTTTGATTATGTTCTGTTGCTTGGATCTGTTTTATATTGAATTCTAATATGACACCGTCCCTCTCCCCTAACGTTCCTGCAACTTCAATCCCTTCTATCACTTCTTCTCAATTGGTAAGAATAAGATTCAGTATAGCTTTCCCTCTAGTTGCCTCCTCTACCTTTTGGGTAATGAAGTAGTCAGCTAGGTAGGTCAGGCATTTGTTTGATCTTCCATCGTTGCAGAGTTTGTCTCCCAGTTGATGTCAGGGTAACTAAAGTCCCCCATTACTACTGTGATGCATTTCCTAATATGTTAGTTAACTGATTAGCAAAAAGTCCACCTATTTCTTCTGCTTGTTGGGTGGCATTAAATATACACCTATGACAATATCATTCCCCCCCTTTTATGTTGACCCTCATTCATACTAGAAGACTTTCATTCTTTGTTGTATACATTTCTGTAGAGAGAAAGTGATCTCTGACATTTATTTTATATTAGGTCTGGTGTTTTTTTTAATGGTCTGAATCCTTCTATCAGTGAATTTCCAGTTATGAGTTTCATCCCACCAAATTTCTGTAATGGCAACTATATCCTACTTGCCCTTATGTACTAGTATTTCAAGTTCACCCTGTTTGTTGCCTAAACATTGAGTCTTAGTGTATAGGCATTTCAGTTCTTTGTGGCTGCCCTGGGTATGCTTCTTTTATCTCTTCCTTTGCATTTTTTCTTCTTCTTTCTCTTTACTCCCTACCTTATTTGAGTGTTTATCTAGTGATTTTTGCTTGGAATTAGTTCCTAAGGGTCATGCAGATTGGTCACTTTCCCCCCTCTATTTTATTGTGTACTGTATGTGTGCTTCATGTGTGTGTGTTTATTGTATTATGTGTGTGCTGTTACTACCTGCATGTTTATTGCTCCTTTGATTATTATCAACAATTAGTTTCCAAGTTGTCTCCAGAGATAGCACACTATCCAAACATAATGCAACCAAGCGCATCTCACTGCAGCCAAGTGTTACATCGATCTGCAGAGTACAACAGAATGGCTTTTACACATCCAATCACAGTTTTAGCAATCAGCCAAGCTCTTCCACAGGATACTACATTTCACACTTCCTTCCTAACAGATGCCAAATGATTGCTTTAATCCTCATTTAGCTGTAGGGGATGGGGCTGAATGATCCATATGATTAGTTTTGACCCACTAGATTTCTTCTTCTTATAACTTTTTTTAAAACCCATTTTCCTAACAGATTAGATATGCTCCATTCAATCTTTACTTCGGTTCAGTAGTTGGTCACGTACTCAAACTATCTATGATATCTCACAGAGTTGGAAAATGTGTGCCCACCTACCTTATGTCCAGCAGAATATTCATATTCTCATTGCCCAGCAACTGAAACAGAATAGCCAGGATTCAGGGCTAAGCATATTCTTTATCTCAATTACTGTCACAGGGTATAGGATAAGGTGATGCTGGTTGTGGGGAGGCTAATAGTTACTGTACTGATTAAGCTATTACAAGCCAGATGCCGTTATTGGCAAATTTGATTAACCAAGGCAAATGCTTCAGCAGGAAATAATCTATCTTTCCATAAATCTTTCTCAGCACTAAAGCTGTAGCACTAACCAATCTGATAACCAGCTGGGGGAATTATAGGGCACAATGCCATTTTCACACATTTGTAATTCATCATTGCAAATGCCTGTAACTGGGCTTTTTTTATCTGTATCCAGACCTGCTCGCATTGTTATGTTATCCAATTTCCTGTTCATTTTGTAAGCCTGGATCTTTTACAGGCAATCACTGAGTCAGTTTCCCAATCTCAAACCAATATTTTATTAAAGAACCAACTGAGTTTCTGGTGACAGAATCTAGCAGCCTGAAAACCAAAATGTTTAATCATTTAAAAATTGCTTCCACAATTTATGGCCCATAATTCATGATTTATAAATAACAGTGGTAGTGAATAGATGTGCACAATATGCTGAAAGCAAATAAATATGTTAGAACTTCTGATGTGGGAACCAAACAATTTTGTTTGCAAATATGAGCAATATTCATTCATTCTTGACAAAGTTGGAGACATCTGGACAGGATGAAAGTTACAATTACCACTGAAACTTTTAGAAGTAGAATTATTATGTTGCAAGCAGCCCCTGATTTTTCAACCCCATGAATACAATAGTGGAAGAATAACATTGAAAATTATTGAATACTTCCAAACTAATTTAATTTGCAGATACTTTAGAAGACCTTTTGGATAAATTGATAAAGTAATAACATTTAATAATTATAGCTAACAGCATTTTTACTGGTATTTGCTGATTTAGTATCTTTAAAACACCTGCCCATATTTACGGTATATACTTTTCCTAAATATATAAAGGATTATTCAAATTATTTTAGTTTCTTGCCAAATATTTATTAAATAATATTTTGCCTCACTTTGACTATTTATACATCAGTAAAGTTTCATTTAAAAAGTCAGGCACCTGCGTTTGGGGGCAGCAGCAACTTTGATCAAAAATCATAGATGAGTAGAAATAGCTACGGCCACTTTGCCTGAGAAAAAGAACATCTGTCTGTACATGCTCAGAAAAACACTTTTTTATTTATAGCACTGAAAATAAGTTTGATCTGTTTCATCTACTCAAGGATTATTACACATCCTTTTTTTTAACTTTGCTGAGAAATTTTCTTTATCTTGCATATTTAGATATAAAATATTGTTTCTTGAAATTGCTTAACTAGAACAAAGAATGTCGTACATTCTGTTCCTAAATGCACAGGAGATTGTGAATTATACGCACATGCAATACAATAAATTCTTGTTATACCTTGAAAAATGAATTGATAACATTAACATATAATTACAATCTGGGGGGGAAAGATCTGCACATTTAAAATGTTAGTAGAAAATTAAATAAAAGATGGATGAAAAATTAAAGGGGGTGGAATAAACAATATATTGTATAGGCAGTCACTCTATGCCCCAAATCTATACTTATTTGGAATTGAATAGTCTGTTTTCTAGGACCAATACCAAATTGATATTTTGCTAAATGTGCCAACTGCAGCTTGATTCTGGGTTTGAAATAACATTTGGAAATACATGTCTGGGTTTTTAAAGATATGTCAGCAGTCTTTTGAAGGGGAGATAGAGTGAAATAGTGATTCCATACCACCATATCTGTGACTGACATGTTTGATTTCTTGCCTTTTTTCACGGGACTTCTTTTAATGCATTTTGTGTTTCCAAGGTAGTTTGTATGAATTCTGTAATCCTTCTTATAAAGTAGTTAAAGCTCTGTTGTAATACCAGTCTGCAGTTATAGGGATTTCTGAAGGAGGGAGGGAGGAAAAACACTCATTTTTTTCATCCCAAGCAGAATCAACACTGGGAAGGCATGACTTCTTTCATTAAAAGCAAAGGCAGAAACAGACCCTTTTTCCTCTGGATAGGAAAAAGCTTTGCTCTTTTAAAATCAGAACTCCAGCGAAACAGGGGAGCAGGGTATACCATCCCCCCCATAACAACTTTATGAATGGCTGAAATACTGTAAGAGGCTGGGGGAAGTCGGGAGGGGAAAAACGGACAACTTTTTGTTTTGAGATTCAGGTTAACGTCAAGAAAACAAGGTAAATTAAATGTTCAATTCTCCTATGTGTGCTTATCTCTTTATTCACCAAAAGTCCAACAGCAGGGGTCCTCAAATTATGGCCCGTGGACTGGATACGGCCCGCTAAAGCCAGTAATCCGGCCTGCATGGGACCACGAAACTGCCCCGCCTACATCACCCCAGCTATCTCTCTCTCTCTCTCTCTCTCTCTCTCTCTCTCTCTCTCTCTCTCTCTCTCTC
>JANHFT010003852.1:54496-68466 GCA_032467955.1 Pseudoxenodon macrops
AAAAGCACACCCACCCAGTCACCTGACCTCCAAGCCACGGCCACAAAATAAGCCACACCCACAGAACCGGTAGGGAATTTTTTTAGATTTCACCCCTGGTGAAAACCATAAGGAATAAAAACAAGAGAAACTTCATCCTTCATATTTTTTAGAAGGGAAAATAGTCCTTTCTTGATTTAGTCTAGGGATACAAAGTCTGGTCTACAAACCCAAACAACCACTACATGGGATCAAACATTGGGGTTTTCTTTAACTCTTTGCTAAAGAGTTGGATTTTTGCAGCTCTAACCTAGTACTCCTAATATAATCATTGTTGGTTGCTCAAAAGTACTAGATCATACATGGGCACTTGCTTCTTCAGCTCTGCAGGACAACTGTATTCATAAGGGGTGTGATACCTTCCGTTGACAGAACGTTGAGCAGTAATTGACTTTATGGCAACCGGTGCATTCATTCATTGCCTCCCGGCCACAGTTTACACAGGATTGCTGTGAGATTGCAGGCAAAGAATACAAGTTAAATGGAAGTAAAAGGAGGTTGCACATGATGTATAAAAAAAAAGAAGACATACATAATTTCTGCCACCCATGTACTGGTACAATTCTCTTAATACAGAAATTGGGCACTCTTCGCAATTAAAACAACTTCTCTAACTTCTTTCAAGAATCAAAGACAGCCCAAATTTATATTGATAATATAAAGTAGAAAATTTCATGTCTTTATCAGACTCTGGTAAAGTATCTTTTTATCTCTGACTATAATGGTTGCAGCAAACTGAACAGATAGGACAGAAAGCTGACTGATAGGACAACTTGCAATGGACAGAAAGCTCTGAAGAGCAAAAATACCATGTTATCCATCCATCCACATATGATTCCACACATACATGCATGTGTAATTACTAGGAACTTTTGAGTGCCACTAATCTATATCGTAAAAATATTTTTTTTAATTGTCATTTTATTAAAATTTGCAATCACGATGATAAGTACAAAAGTAAAAAAATGAAAGAAAAATAAACATGGAATATACAGAAAAGAAAAATAGCAAAAAAATAAGAATATACTAAGAAAAAAAGAAAAGAAATATATAATGAAATTACTTGTCCCTTTCTCACCACAAGTATAAACCATTTTAGTAACATCATCTTTGCTTAAAATACAACAAATAATCTCTTCTTTCCATATCCCATTTCTTCTTTATAAACAAATCCTTAAAATGTCATCTGCTTTTTAGCAAAGTCATCTTCAGTTTGCCTTTTCTTTCCTGGAAGTCCCAAGAATTGAGATTGCACAATGCAAAGTTCTTAACCACTAGACCAGTGATGGCTAACCTTTTTGCCATCGCATGCCCAAAGCGGGGGAAGCGCGAGGTGGTGGTGGTATCATGAACATGCATGTCCACACCCATAATGCAATGCTCGCCCCACCATATGCACGCACAACCACCACCACGACACGTTGCCCTCCCCCCGCGCATGCGTGCAGGCATCACTGAAGCCTCCGGACTTCTGGTAAGCCCATTGGGCTGTTTTTCGCTTTCCCCAGGCTTCAGGAGACTTTCCTGAAGCCTCAGGAGGGTGAAAAATGGCCAAAGAAGGCCTACCGGAAGTTCATTTCTGAACTTCCAATTGGCCCGTTGAGTCTATTTTTCTCCATCCACAGGCTCCAGAGGCTTTCCTGAAGCCTGGGGAGAATGAAAACTGCCTCCCCACCACACTCTGGAAGGCTAAAAATCAGCTGGCCAGCGCATGCAGGCACACTGGAGCTGACATAGGGCAACGCCTCGCATGCCCTCAGATATGGCTCCACGTGCCACCTGTGACACGCGTGCCATAGGTTCGCCATCATGGCACTAGACCATAAAAAAGGCCATCCTTATCCAAATGGACAGGAGAGAATTTAAAAAGATCATAATTATATACAATAAGCCTGCAGCAGGGAAAAAAATATGAGGATGCAATTGAATGTGAGCATTAGTACTTTTTGTCTCATCCTTGGGCCGGAACAAGAGTCTTCAAAAGAGTAGGCAATTTGGCATTTCTTAGTAGTTTTATGGTTAAAACATGCTAGCATGAAAGATGTATCAAAGTCAAATGATTCTGAATGGTTAATAGCAGAATGCGGAATGGTGGATAGAGAATGAAATTTGGAACAGCACGAGATTAAGGAACTGGCCTCAAAATAAGCCAGACCTTTTTTTAAGTTTACATGATTAATACCATCAATCTCTTATATTCAGACCGCAGCTTTTAATGTGATAGGAAACCTCGGGAATTTGGAAAAAAGATCGTTTTGTTTTGTATTTCTAACCTGTCTGCTCAAACAGCTCATTCAAAGCAGAAGAGGAGGAAGATGGATTTACAGCTCAATTAGCTTGCTACTCATATCATTACTTAGGCATGATGGGTGTCTCTGTACAAGGTGAGTACAGGAAGGAATTGTGAATAAATTGCCCTGCTGCAACAGCATTAGCGAGACCATATGCCACGGGTATCAAACTCGATTGTGTCATGTGACCTATCCTGACGTATTGCAATGTTTTTTGCCTTTGTGGAGCTGGGGTGGGCGTGGTCTGTGCGTGACGCATCCGGCCCATGGGCCGCCAGTTTGACAGGCCTGCCAGATGCAATGCAGAGAGATATACTTGGTTTCAGGCTCAATTGATTCACACTGATTAGCACCTAATTTGTTTGCACCTTCTGCCAATAAATTCTCTGCAAACTGAAGTACAACAAATGTCACAGAATTCCCTCATTTCAGTGGCTGCATGCAAAGCTGAGCCTCAGGGATGCAACCCAATGAGAACTTGTCACGACACTCATAAAGAGCTCAGTAAACACAGAAAAAGAAAAAAGGACTAGCGGAAAGGGAAAACCAAAATAGCTGTGAAGCAGGAGACCTGAGATCAGATTAAGTCTTCCTCCAAGGATTTTACACTGACTACATGGGGAAACAAAATGCTCTGTTTTTTTTCCTCTATGCAGCTACTGCCCCCCCCCCCAAAAAAAGCACTTGGGAGCATGATAGTCAAATTTCAAGGAAGATTATGTAAACATGATTGCTCGTCCGTTTGGAGGGACAGACATAACCGGGGGGGGGGATGGTAGTCTTGTAAATAAGCTTGGCCTATGCTGTGGAGATCTTTATAGGTAACCACCAGCACAATATAGTAATAGTCACAAGTGCACTGGAAATCGATGCAGCTCATGGAGCAAAGAAATAAAATGTGTAGGTTGAAAGACGCATGTAATAGTCTGTGCTGCTGCATTTTTTTACCTACTGCAGTTTGCTCCCCCCAAACTGTTCGGATATCACCTTCCCCTATTGCTAAATACAATTTTAGGGCACTGTCCACTCCCAGGTTCTCCTCCACGGAAAGGCCCCAAAGCACCAGATGGTTAAAGATCAACTTCTACCAATTCAAAATACACTGTAAAAAAACAATCCATACATTCCCATCTACCAGCTATTAATGTAATGGCAGATCAGAAGCACACCACAATAATGGATGGTACACTGGCCTCTTCAAGACTTGGGGGTTAAAGGAACGTGACAAAATGGATGCCAACCCCTTATGGGTCCTTGCTGTCTCAGGAGCCAGGCTAGCTTAGCCACATCAGCATTAACATTAACTTAGTGTTAATGTTAATGTTAACATGCCACTAAGAAGCCGCCATTCAGTATCAAAAAAGAACATGGAAATAGTTTGATAGTCCTTAGATACCATTCGGATTCAATCTTTGGGCTTACCTTAATAATAATTTCTGTTTTTCCATCAATGTCTTCTGTATGCTGAAATAACTGGCTCTGATACTGGAAAAATGGAAAGATATCATAAATTTCTTTCTACAATTACCTCATGCTGCTCTTGGAAGTATAGTTACAAGAAAGTGTTTTCTATTGGCTATATGGCTATGTGGAGTGCTTGTATCATAAACATGAGTGAGGACTTGTTTAAGTAATATTAAGAAGTGTACACCTTTAAAGATACATCAAACTGTACATTCTGTGTACTAAATTATACACTATCATTTATCTTTCAAATAGGAAAGAAACGTTTGAGATAAAATAAAGAACTGCATATATTTCAATTACTTCACAAATGTTCCTTTTATATCGTGCTTTAAAAACAAAGGAACAAAAACCCACAGCTGGATATTGCACATCTGTAGCTTTGTTAGTCCAGAAGAAGGTGGCTTTGTTCAGAGAAGATAAAAGTTTGCAGATGGTTACCTCCTTCCTTGCCCAACACAATGTCTGCTGCCATTTAAATCCCCACATTGCTATATTAACAAGAAATTCTGTTGTTTTCTCTTGGTTTGAATCTACAAGCTAGCTCAACTATTTTGGGGGGCCATTAGGAGACTGTCATTATATTGAACAGATTTGCATTCTAATCGCAAAACAATTCTGTACAAATTTCCATGTGATCATTTTTTTCTGAGCTCAAACCCTTCTCACATTTTCATAGAAACAGAGAACAGCTGGAAGAGGCCACAAGCATCATTTAGTCCAACTTTCAGACCATCCATGAAAGGTCTCTCTCTCTTAATCTCTATTTAAATACCATGGGGGAGGGGGGAGCCCACAACTTCCATATGTACACTGTTCTACTATTGTATGGATTTAAACACTATACAATTTCCCCTAATATTTAACAAATCCAAGCAGCTGCAACACTTACACATTAACCAATTTAACCAATTCAACATCCATTGAAATCACTACATGCCATACCCTCTTTAAAGATGGGTGGCTATATAAATACTTTAAACAAATAAGTACTAGACAAAAATCCAAGAATGCTGACATAAAATGGCAGGTATAATTAGCAATAAAAGCCAACTGACACCTTCCAGTAAAGGATAGTTCATTAAAACTATTGGTACATTCTTACAAAGCTCTCTGTACTAAAAGCAAATTGACAGTGTAGAAAATAAGACATTTTCAGCACCCACATTTAGTTCTGACCATAGCAAATCTAATGTTCCATGTTTCTTTCTTTCTGAGGAATAGTTCTTATATTTTATTAAATGGCTAGAGACCAATATGAAGATATTCCCAGCTGCCTCCTATCTCAAGCACTATGAAAGAAAGTCCTTAAATATTTAGATGTTTGAGTAAGAATTAAATTTTACTCAAACTTCTAAATAATCTAAATAGTTATTTAGATGTTTGAGTAAGATTTAATTCTTCAATCGTTTAAATAAAAGAGCAACCTATTGAAGCAACGAACAGCTATAAAGCAGTGAGCTTAAGCCAATAAACATGTCGATCAAGTGACAAATATGTTCTTAGAATTGCCTTGGAAGAGGAAATAATGTCTAGCCCAGGGAGAACACAGAATCACCTGGCCTCAATCAGAAAGGAAATAAAGTGAGCATCTCTTCTAGAGACAGCTGGTGAAGAACAGCTATTGAAATCCATGCCTCCTCCCTCCTGGGTCCTAGAAAGCCCAAACAAAGAAGGCTCCAGGAATTAATGCAGAGAAAGCACTTGAGGACAAGAGTGGGCGGACGCAGGGCTCCCCAGGTGATTCATCTAAAAGCACTCAGAGAGAAAAAGAGAGATGGCCGGCTTGGTGGATATATAAGCAGGCTCATTTTCATTCCCAGCACTGCTTGTAACTGAACCTGTGGTTAATGCCTTGCCTCACCACAATGTGAATTCTTAACTGTGGAAATGAATTCTGGATGGTCCTTGTCTTTGCCACTTTATTGCTCCTTGAATTCATCATTTGGAGAATCTAGTTTTGACCCAACTACGGATACAACCCATGTTTCTAGTAAAAGCCTTTCCTTCTCCGCTTCCCTCCTGTCTCAAGTCTAGATCCGACACTAACCAGCCTATAGAATTCATAACCTTGTTGCTATAAACAAAATAGATATGATTGAATACTTCTAATATTAGAAAACTACATATATTTTCTAATTTGTAATTCGGTTGCAATCCCGATGCTATTGGGACCCCTGGTGGTGCAGTGGTTAGAATGCAGTATTGCAGGCTGACTCTGCCCACAACCAGGAGTTCAATCCTGATGGGGCTCAGGGTTGACTCAGCCTTCCATCTTTCCGAGGTCGGTAAAATAAGGATCCAGATGGTTGGGTGCCATATACTGACACCGTAAACTACTCAGAGAGTGCTGTAAAGCACTATGGAGCAGTAAACAAGTCTAGGTGGTATTGGGTATTAATGTATAAAGTCTTCCAGTATTTAGGATCAGGGTATATGAAGAGATTCACTTCCTGTAAATTCCTCTCAGTACCCTAAAGTAATCTTTGGAAGGCCTACTCTGGATATTCTCCAATGGTGTAAATAGGCTCACAATATTGCGGTAGGCCTGGAAGATTCTCCACTGCCTTCTGAATGACAGAGAGACATTTTTATTCCTGCAGAATTTTTAGTAATGTGTTATTTTATATACCTTACCACTGCTTTGATTGCTTATTTTATTATCCACCTTATTGATTTTATATGGAACTTTTATGTAAAAGCTTATTTACAGTATATGTTAGCATAAACCATTTTGGTGATGTTTAATTGGCAAATGGTATATACATACTTTAAATAATTAAGTAAATAATACTCCATATGCATCTATTATGCATTTTAGAACAGCTTTTGCTACCTCTTTAAGCTCTGCTTCAGATCTGAAAATATTTGTTTCAACATAAATCCTAGGAGGTCCAATTATTTAGGTTATGTTGCTCTGAATGCAGTAGAAGAAACCCAATATATTGTTTTAGAAGGCATACTGCAGATCAGAAATGACTTTACCAAATCCAAAATCACTATACGGCTGCACTCTGAAATTCACTAAGAGAGACTATAGTAATGACTACGCCCATATCGTCACTGTGCCATACATCTGGGTGCAAGTTTTTCTCTTTCAACAGTGTCTAAAGCAGCATAGGTAGTTTTAAAAGATGGCTATAAGATATTTGGGGCTAAGATGGATTCCTTTCTTTTGAAACATTATTACCTCTTTCCTTTCCGCATCAGCTTGAAGTTTCGCTTGCGAAACAGCAGCTTCTCTGTAAGAAGAGCTGGCCTGCTTAGCTTGTTCGATCAGCGTCTTCAGCTGCCGAGCTGTGTTAAGTAGAGAGTTGACAGTCTCCTCTAGGTAAAGCCAGTTCCGTTGTTCTGTCATTTCAAGTCCATTCATCACAGAAGAGGAGATTGTCTTAGTGGGCGTAGCAGGTGGCACCGCCAGGGCAGGGAGTGAGGTCAACACTAAAAGATAAAAGCCACAGAATGAGGTTGATCCACCAGCAACTGTGCTTGAAAATTGGCCAGATCCATCCTCCTTTGCCTCTGCCTAGTTGTCATCCACAGCCATTCAATGTGGTTGTGGTAGAGAACCAGGCAGAAGACTAAGGTGTCTCAGTTCAGTTCTGTTCAGAAATCAATAATTTAAGCTGCTTCCACTGAGTGTTTCATCACAGTTAAGTATTGATAATTTCTGGTTGCATTACAAGTAGCCAATATAAGAACATTGTAATATTTGAGATTTTGAATTGTTTCTCTTTGATGCGGTAGCTTTTTTTTTTTTTGACTAGTCTAAGGAATCTGGAAGCAGGATGCATATGCTTTTAATAAATCTTAGAACTGAAGCAAACCATAGATCAAGCAGACTGTAACAATTGCAGTGAACTCTTATCAACAGTTTAAAATAACAAACCAGCTTTATGGGTGCCACAGATTCTTTTATCTATATCCAAAGTCAATGGGCTCCCAAAACCCCAGAGGACCAACCCAAGTCCCTTTGGACTTTAAGTATCCCACACACAAGCACACAACGGGTAGTACTCAACAGTCGTTTTTCACACACTTCCCCAGGTCTACTCCTACTATTAGTTCTAGACCAATACAATTTGTAAGCCCTAGTGCTAAAGACAAGTTTTACTGCCTGCTTGCAGTAGTTCTATTTCCATCAAGAACAAAAAACCACCTCCCTCTCACTCCCAGAACAACTTCAACACACCAACAACTCTGCGGCAGCAACATACACACAGCTGCTTTTCTGCTCAGCTTTTATACCTGCTGGTTGCTCTGGGCTGACTAGGAAAAAGTTTTAAAGGGGCAGGGCACCATCAGCCCAGATGCTAGCCAACTTGCAGGCAGCCTGGCCTCTCACAATGGGCTAATGAAATCCAGCTCCTGAAGGGAATGCGGCAATACACATTTCATAACTTTTAAGACTTCACTGCACGTTCAGTGATTTCCCCCCCCCAATCTTTACAAATCCAGTTCTTCTAGTTTTCCACAAGATCAAAATTTCTGGGAGATACTAAATCTACGCAGAATGTTTATTTCTCTCACTACTTCTCACAAGTGTGGTGGTAGTTGGATCCAGGACTGAAATGGAATCCAAGATTGCAGAGGGATCCACAGTACCAGGCACCTGAAAGGTAAGATGGGGCAGACTGAGAGGCAATCCTTCCTCTCTGGACTGCAGGGGCATGGCCCATGTCTTTGACTTACAACTGGGACCTGAATTTCTGTTGCTAAGCAATACGGTCATAAAACATGACATCATGTGACCACATCGCTTAGCAACAGCAATCACGACAGTTCCAGTTGCCGTCATAACTGCAGATGCTAATTCCAGGGTTGTTAAATGGGCAGCAGAGGGAGTCCTGGGTGAGAAACACAAGGATGCCACAAGGGAGTGGGGGAGGCCCAGCACAGGCCACGTACACACCTGGGCATGCTGTGATGCAGCACAAGCTCAGGGAAGCCAAAGAAAGAACAGACTGCAGCTCAGGGGCTTCAGGATGGCAAAAAGCTCTTGAGCTGCAGTGCAGAGCAAAGCCACAGCTGTCCCTGGAAACCTCAGCTGTCCCAGCAGCATGGCACAAAACTGCCATATCCTGGGAATCCCAGAATTGTGGTTCCAGGAAGCCCCTTTGCACTGCACTGCTGACCCAGGCTTATAGCACTGCACAGGGCTTTGCACTATGATGGCGGGCTTCCTGGGAAGCCATTCACGAGCCCCAACAGTGCACCACAAAGGGTTTTTCTCATAGTGCTAAGAGCTTGTGCAAAAGGCTTGGCTTTGCACTGTGAAAGGCTTCTTGACCCCTCGTAGCTTTTGCACCGCAAAAACCCAGGCCCACCCAGCAGCTCGGTGCAAAGCTGCAGCCACTTCAGTCCTGTCCCAGCTGCCCTTGCCACCCTGCCCTTGAGGCCCTGCTGCTGTGTGCATCACTACCCCATCTGACTTTCACCGTCTTTTTGCTCTTGCTGCTGAGAAGTCATCCAGCCTGGCTCTTTGCGAGGCAGCTTCTCTGCAGAACACTGGAGGTAAAGCCTCATGCGGCCTCACGAAGGGTCAGGCTGGGACAGAACCAACAAGAAGATGGTGAATGTCAGTTAGGACAACGGGATGAGGGATGTGGGGCATAGATTGGGGGCGTGGGGGTGAGCTAGCAAGGGCTGCAGGCCCAAAGGGGCAAAAATGGGGGTGTGGGGTGTAAGATAGCTATTTAGTCACTCTTGGATGAAAGAACACAGCCTTATCTTGTCAAAATCCTTTTAAAATCTCACTGTATTCATGCAGGAAACCTTATAAAAATACAATATGGTATAACTAATAGCTTCATGGCACCTGTGTGTGACGTTTTCCACCTCCTCTTAAGCCATCAATTCATATCTAAACCAAGGAATCATCTTAGGGGTGGGAGTGAAGGGCTGGGAGGGCTCGGAGCTATGATCTAGATATTCCCAGAGAATCCGTGTTCTTGCTCAGTCAAGAGAGCTCCATAACTTTTCAGAGCAAGTCAAATTAATAGTCCCCATCCTGAGGAAATTGAAAGCTACTGAAACTGAACCTAAGCTGGCAACTGCCTTAACACAACCGCTACCAGGTTATAAATGGTTCCAGTCTCCAAATCCGCAATCATCTGGCCTGTGTAGAACAACAGTTCGAACATAACATCGCACATGGATTGGATCCTAGACGGTGCTGCATTCACAACCAAGGTTATTTTCATCCTTCCATTCCTGCTCTTTTCCTCCTACATCAGGACATCAGCAGCACCCGAGCATACCTGCACCACCCAGGTGACTTACTGAAATATGAGTGTATGTACTCCCATGCAGAAAAATACTGAAATTACATAACTTAACAACGTGGAGATTATTTTAGAGACAAAATAAAAATTCTTACCAATTTTGGGATGAGAAGTTGGCAAAGCTGCTTCTGGGAATGCGGAGATCTGACAACTGTCTTGATAACTTGGGTAGTGAGGCTCTGGATGGTTGACCTGACAAGGTTGCTGCTGAAGGTTTGTATCTTGCACTGTTGAGAAGGGAGTAAAGTCAGGGTTTAAAGGAAATGGTTTGGATGTTACATCTTGGAAGTTCACAAATGGTAAGAAGACATGAAGGAAAATAGGACACTTCCGGAAATTTCTTTAGCAAGAAATATTGCATCTTGCAAGATCAAAACGTGCTCAAGTTCCTGCATTTATCGTTTAATCGAAATACATTTCAGTTTCAATATAAATGATTAGAACTAGAATCAAGGAAACTGATAAAATCTCAAAATGAGAATACCAGCGAGATGGTCAGAAATAAAATTATTTGGTGATACATAAATCCACCCAACCATTGGATTATCTGGGTAATTTAAAAAGAAACACTCAGTATTTATCCTTAGGTAAGACTGCAGACTTCTATGTATTGGTGTATTGGTAAGAGGTTTCTCCCTTATTCTTTATTATAATTTTAAAAAATGCCTCACTAAAAACGTTTAAATCCATATTTTACCAATAAAGGAGAATATTGTAGCTCAGGGTTGAAATGAGGGGTCCTTGGTGCTTTTCCCGCACCGATAATGTTACCTAGTTTGGGTAATGAAACATCTGCAAGAAAACAATCAAGCTCAGAGACCACCAAGGGCTCCTCAATCCATATTTTCCAGCTGTTTAAAATATGTCTATATTTTGAATGTAATGCGATATATTAAGTATATCCATTTGGGTGGCTTTTTTGCAAACAACCTTTTTGAACAGTCTTAAGCCCTTCATAATAATCTAGAAAACCTAACGCTAAAATGGACAGAAAAACAGTCCATTAATCCTGTCTTGTCAGGATTTATCTTTATTTATTTCCCTCCTTTATTATTTTTATAAATATTCCAAGTTGGGAAAAAAGCCAATGTTCTTCCTCCTACTATTTTCGCCACAAAAACAACCCTGTGAGGTTGTTTTTGTGGCAGAGAATGACTGGTCCATGGTCATCCAGCCAGCTTTCATGCCTAATGTTGGACTAGAATACAATCTGATTTCTAACCTTAACCACTACACTATTCTGACTGTTTGCTTTATTTGCTTCCATCTAGCCTGTAACAACAACAACAATAAAAAGAAACCTAGATGAAAATATGAAGAAAAATCAAAAGGCTGAACCAATGAGCAATCATAGAGGATGAAGATTTATTAGATCATCCTAATGCCGTGATGGCGAACCTATGGCACGTGTGCCACAGGTGGCATGCAGAGCCCTCTCTACAGGCATGCAAGCCTTCACCCCAGCTCAACTCTACCACACATGCATATGCAGAGCCCTCTCTACAGGCATGCAAGCCTTCACCTCACCTCAACTCTACCACACATGCATGCACACCTCCTGCTGGCCAGCTGAATTTTGGGTCTCTGCCACGCAGGGGCAGGAAGCATGCGGGAGATGCATGTGCATGCGTGCGGGTGGGGGAAGTGGGGGGTCACATGCGCATGTGCATGTGGACGGAGCATGCATGTGGGGCGTGCACACATTGCATTATGGGTTATAAGTGCAGGGAGGCCTACTAAAAGAATACTGCAAATTACTGTAGAGCTATGCAAGCCACATCAACAGAAAAGGTCCATTATTATCTGGGCGATAAACTGCTGACTTGATTGTAGCTCATAAAGATTTGTAAATAAGTCTTTAGTCAAAGCTGGGTAAGCTTGATTGGGAGAACTTTAAATTGAGGGCAGATGATTAAACTCTGAAGTAAGATGTAGGATTAATTCTTGTGTGATCTAGAAGGAAGTGGAGTGAAGCCTTAATGGTGCCTATTAAACTACATACTCAATATAAAATCAGTAAGAACATTGGCCCATAAAATTCACAGGCTTTGTTGTCTATATAATGCCAACAGTATAGGAAATAAACAAAATGAGCTTAAATGTTTAATACAGGAAGGCAACTGAAGTCTAATAGGTATAACAGAAGTAAATGATTTCCAGTATAGAAGTAAAACCACTGAAGAATACCATCTATTCAAAAGGAACAGAAACAATGAAAAGGGAGAAGGAATAGTACTTTATGTTGCAATTATTAGTATCTGTTCAGAAATCCAGGTAAACCAACTCTATGGTATCATAGTCAGCACTTGGGTTAAAATAATGGAAGAAGCACATAAAAGCAATATTGTAACAATGTTTATTATTCTTGCCCATTAATTTCATTCAAAATTACAACAGCTCTGGAAAAAAACCTACTTATGACCGGTTCTCATGCTTATGAGAGTCACAGCCTCCCCCCACAACCAAGGAAAAAAATATGAATGCTGTTTTACAAAAGCAAATTGCAGATCTTTCAAAGCAGCATGAAGTACCAGGGATGGGAAGTTTCAATTATCTCAAAATCTGTTTGAGAGTCAAACTCCATTGAGTATAGTCCTTGCATGAAATTCCTGACACATCTTACTAAAAGAATTCTCTTTCAGTGAGTGGAACAAGGCACCAGAGGAGCAACTATGTTTGACCTGATACTAATTATTCAGCAATACATAGCCTAGGAAGACACCAAGGAAACAGTAACACTGGTCATAGTTGATCACATTATGCTTAAGTTCTTAAATAAAAATAACTAAGAGGATCTGAATGCAAAACTTGGAATTAAAAAAACACGTTCTTTACGAATTCAGAAAATAAATATGAGTCCATGAAAGGAGAAACTAATTAGAAAAGGACTTCAGAATGGATAGGAATTCTTAAAAACGAGATATCAACAGCACAATGGCAAATAACTTAAATAAGAAGACCACAGAACTTTAACAAAGATCTGAAAGCAAAAACAGAACATATACAGATGTTCTTTTGGATAGAAAGTTTGACAAATCCTAAAAATATATACAGATAGCCCAGAATTGTAGACTTGATGTCAGGAAAATGAAAGCTCAGAATATATGAAATTGCAAACAATAGCAAAAGCTAACATACTCAAATTCAGAACTAAAGTCCAAAACAATCTTGATGGGATATCAGAAATGGGCTGAGAATAAGATCCTGGAATTTACAAGGCCTGTGCAAATTTTTTAAAAAAGAAACAGAAATAAATGCAGGATGTCTGATTTGATAATATTTGTGAAGCAGACTTACAACCATTTGTTTAGCAATCATTCGAAATTACAACAGCACTGGAAAAAATCCTACTTATGACCGGTCCTCATGCTTATGAGAGTCACAGCCTCCCCCCACACGATTATTTGATCAAAATTTGGGCACTGGGCAACCGGAATGTATTTATTATGAGGGTTGTAGCATCCTAGTCATTTGATTGCCATTGGTGACTTTCCCAGCTAGCTTTTGACATGCAAAGTAATGGGGGAAGCTGGATTTGCTTAATGATTGTAGGGATTCACTTAACAATTGTGGTAAAAAAAGGTTGTAAAATCGGGCGGGCACAACTCATTTGCTTAGCAATGGAAATTCTCATCCCAATTGTGGTCATAAATTGAGGACTACCGGTGGTTCATGATTACAGACTGAACATAGGTTAGCAATGTGAAGTGATGGGGGGGGAGGAAGATTGCAATTTCATATACCGTATTTTTCGGAATATAAGACGCACCGAAGTATAAGACGCACCTAGTTTTTGGGGACAAAAACAAGAAAAGAAGAAAAAAAAATCTTCCTCTGCCTCCCAGCAATTTGCCTCCCAGCAAACAGTACAGATGATATACACTGTTTGCTG